>JAGSPU010000410.1:0-32489 GCA_019321725.1 Paulownia fortunei | reverse complement strand
TATTAAAAATTTAAAAACTTGATAACCATTTATCTCGTACGTATTCAAATTATAATTTAACTAGATTATTTTTTCTTTCTACTGTATATTTTCAAGGAAAACTTACATTATTTTCATTGAAAGAAATAATATATTTCCTATTTTTATTTTTAATTATAACTAAAAATTTAAAAAACGACTCCAAATATTGGTACCTATTTCGGACTTTTTTATAATGAAATTGTTTTAATTAATTTTTTTTTTTTTAAAAGTCTACGTTTAATAAAATTTATTTTTTCTATTAAATTAAAACCATATTATATAAAACAGGAGTTAGAATGAGGAAAAATACTTTCTTACTATTAAGATTAAATAAAAATAAAAATTTAAAAACTTAATACCCATTTTTCTTTTTCGTATTTAAATTATAGCTTAACTTAATTATTTTTTTTTACAGTATAATGTCAAGGAAATATCTATTTTTTTAATGAAAGAAACAATATATGTCCTACTTTTATTTTTAATTATGGCTAAAAATTGAAAACATCTCCGAATGTTGGTACCTATTTTGGTCTTTTTTATAAAAAAAAATATTTTAATTGATTTTTTTTTTAAGTTATCATTTTAAAAAAAATAATTTTTTTCTAATAAATTAAAAGTGTATGCAATAACAGGAGTTAGAATGAGAAAAAAATACTTTCCTACCTTAAGGTTAAATAATATTAAAAATTTAAAAAGTTAATACCCGTTTCTCCCTGACATATTAAAATTATAGTTTAATTGGATTGTTTTTTATTTTTACTGTATAATTTCATGAAAAACTTCTATTATTTTCAAATAGAGAAACAATATATTTCCTACTTTTATTTTTAATTATGGCTAAAAATTTAAACCGACTCAGAATGTTGGTACCTATTTCTTGCTTTCTTATTAAATTTTATTTTAATTGATTTTTCCCTTTTTAAAAGTTTATGTTCTACAAAAAAAAATTCTAATAAATTAAAAGTGTATGCCATAATACATGAGTTAAAATGACGAAAAATAGTTTCCTAGGTTAAGGTTAAATAAGATTAAAAATTTAAAAACTTGATACCCATTTTTGTTTTGCATATTCAAATTATAGTTTAAGTGGATTGTTTTTTCCTTTTTACAGTATAATTCCAAGGAAAAATTCTATTATTTTCAATGAGAGAAACAATATATTTCTTACTTTTATTTTTAATTATGGCTAAAAATTCAAAACTAAATCAGAATGTTGTTATCTATTTCTTGCTTTCATATTAAATTTTTATGTTAATTGATTTTTTCCTTTTAAAAAGTTTACATTCTAGAAATTTTATTTATTTTTAATAAATTATAAGCGTATGCATAACACAGGAGTTAAAATGAGAAAAAACACTTTCCTATTATTATAATTAAATAAAATTAAAAATTTAAAAACTTGATAACCGTTTCTCTTTTACGTATTCAAATTATAGTTTAACTCGATTGTTTTTTTTTTTTACTCTACAATTTAATGAAAAACTTATATTATTTTCAATGAGAGAAACAATATATATCCTACTTTTATTTTTAATTATGGCTAAAAATTGAAAACATCTCCGAATGTTGGTACCTATTTGGGTCTTTTTATAAAAAAATATTTAAATTGATTTTTTCTTTTTAAAAGTTATCATTTTAAAAAAAAATATTTTTTTCTAATAAATTAAAAGTGTATGCGATAACACATGAGTTAGAATGAGAAAAAATATTTTCCTACTGTTAAGGTTAAATAATATTAAAAATTTAAAAACTTGATACACGTTTCTCCTTACATATTGAAATTACAGTTTAACTGAATTGTTTTTTATTTTTACTGTAAAATTTCATGGAAAACTTCTATTATTTAAAGAGAGAAATAATATATTTCCTACTTTTATTTTTAATTATGGCAAAAATTTAAACCGACTCAGAATGTTGGTACTTATTTCTTGTTTTTTTATTAAATTTTTATTTTAATTGATTTTTTCCTTTTTAAAAAGTTTACGTTCTATAAAATTTATTTTTTTCTAATAAATTAAAAGCGTATGCCATAACAAATGAGTTAAAATGAGAAAAAATACTTTCCTACGGTTATGTTAAATGAGATTAAAAATTTAAAAACTTGATACCTCTTTTTCTTTTACATATTCAAATTATAGTTTATTGGATTGCTTTTTCTTTTTGCAATATAATTTCAAGGAAAACTTCTATTATTTTCAATGAGATAAACAATATATTCCTACTTTTACTTTTAATTATGGCTAAAAATTCAATTGACTCCGAATGTTGTTATCTATTTCTTGCTTTTTTATTAAATTTTTATTTTCATTGATTTTTTCCTTTTTAAAAGTTTACGTTCGACAAAATTTATTTTTTTCTAATAAATTAAAAGTGTATGCTATAATATAGGGTTAAAATGAGAAAAAACACTTTCCTATTATTATGATTAAATAAGATTAAAAATTTGAAAACTTGATACCCGTTTCTCTTTTACGTATTCAAATTATAGTTTAACTGAATTATTTTTTTCTTTTTGCAGTATAATTTTAAAGGAAAACTATTATTATTTTTAATGGCTAAAAATTCAAAACCGACTCAGAATGTTGTTACCTATTTTTGCTTTCTTATTAATTTTTATTTTAATTGATTTTTTTCTTTTAAAAGTTTACTTTCTAGAAAATTTATTTTTTCCTAATAAATTAAAAGGTGTATGCTATAACACAGGAGTTAAAGGAGGAAAAATACTTTCCTATTATTACGATTAAATAAGATAAAAATTTAAAAACTTGATACCCGTTCTCTTTTACGTATTCAAATTATAGTTTAACTGAATTATTTTTTTCTTTTTACTCTATAATTTCAGAAAAACTTATATTATTTTCAATGGAGAAAATAATATTATTTTAATTAAATTTTTGTTTTTAAATTTTACTTTTCAAAAAAAAAAATAATTTAATAAATTAAAAACGTATGCTATAACACAGGAGTTAGAATGAGGAAAAAATATTTTCCTACTATTAAGGTTAAATAAGATTAAAAATTTAAAAACTTGACTCGTTTCTTTCTTACATATTCAAATTATTAGTTTAACTGGATGTTTTTTATTTTTACTATATAATTTCAAGGAAAACTTCTATTATTTTCAGTGAGAGAAACAAAATATTTTCCTACTTTTATTTTTAAATATGGCTAAAAATTCAAAACTGACTTAGAATGTTGGTACTATTTCTTGCTTTTTATTAAATTTTTATTTTAATTGATTTTTTCCTTTTTAAAAGTTTACGTTCTAGAAAATTTATTTTTTCTAATAAATTAAAAGCGTATGCTATAACACAGGAGTTAGAATGAGGAAAAAATACTTCAACTGTTTAAGGTTAAATAAGATTAAAAATTTAAAAACTTGATACCATTTCTATTTTACATATTCAAATTATTAGTTTTACTGGATTATTTTTTCTTTTTACTGTATAATTTCAAGGTAAACTTATATTATTTTCAAGAGAGAAATAATATATTTCCTATTTCTATTTTTAATTAATTATGGCTAAAAATTCAAAACCGACTCAGAATATTGGTACCTATTTTTGCTTTCTTATTAATTTTTATTTTAATTGATTTTTTCCTTTTCAAAAGTTTACGTTCTAGAAAATTTATTTTTTCTAATATTTAAAAGCGTATGCTATAACACATGAGTTAGAATGAGGAAAAATAATTTCCTACTGTTAAGGTTAAATAAGATTAAAAATTTAAAAACTTGATACCCGTTTCTCTTTTACGTATTCAAATTATAGTTTAACTTGATTGTTTTTTTTTTTTACTGTAAAATTTCAAGCAAAAACTTATATTATTTTCAATGAAAGAAAAATATATTTCCTACTTTTATTTTTAATTATGGCTAAAAATTCAAAAACCCGACTAGAATGTTGGTACCTATTTCTTGCTTTCTTATTAAATTTTTATTTTAATTGATTTTTTTTCTTTAAATGTTTACATTCTAAAAAAATTATTTTTTTCTAATAAATTAAAAGCGTATGGTATAACACAATAGTTGGAATGAGGAAAAATACTTTCCTACTATTAAGGTTAAATAATATTAAAAATTTAAAAACTTGATACCCGTTTCTCTTTTACGTATTCAAATTATAGTTTAACTGGATTGTTTTTTTTTTTTTTACAGTATAATTTCAAGGAAACATCTATAATTTTCAAATGAGAGAAACAATATATTTCCTACTTTTATTTTTAATTATGGCTAAAAATTCAAAACCGACTCCGAATGTTGGTACCTATTTCGAGCTTTTTTATAAAAAAAATATTTTAATTGATTTTTTTCTTTAAAAAGTTAACGTTTTAAAAAAATTATTTTTGTAACGCTATAACAAAGGAGTTAGAATGAGAAAAATATTTTCCTACTATTAAAGTTAAATAATATTAAAAATTTAAAAACTGATACTCGTTTCTCTTTTACGTATTCAAATTATAGTTTAACTGGATTTTTTTTTTTTTACTGTATAATTTCTGTTAACTTATATTATTTTCAATGAAAAACAATATATTTTCTACTTTTATTTTTTAATTATGGCTCAAAATCCAAAACTGACTCGAATGTTGGTACCTATTTCTTGCTTTCTTATTAAAATTTTATTTTATTTGATTTTTTTTCTTTTTTAAAAGTTTACGTTCTAAAAAAATTATTTTTTTCTATTAATTAAAAGCGTATGGTATAACACAGGAGTTGTAGATGAAAAAAATACTTTTCTTTTAGAATATAATTTCAAGTAAAACATCTATAATTCAATGAGATAAACAAATATATTTCCAACTTTTATTTTTATTATGGCTAAAAATTCAAAATCGACTCAGAATGTTGCTACTATTTCTTGCTTTCATATTTAATTTTTATTTTATTTGATTTTTTTCTTTTTAAACTTTACGTTCTAAAAAATTATTTTTTTCTATTAAATTAAAAGTGTATGGTATAACAAGAAGTTGGATTGAAGAAATACTTTCCTACTGTTAAGGTTAAATAACATTAAAAATTTAAAAACTTGATACCCGTTTCTCTTTTACGTATTCAAATTATAGTTTAATTGGATTATTTTTTTCTTTTTATTTATAATTTCTAGGTAAACTTATATTATTTTCAATGAGAGAAACAATATATTTCCTACTTTTATTTTTAATTATGGCTAAAAATTCAAAACCGACTCAGAATGTTGGTACCTATTTCTTGCTTTCTTATTAAATTTTTATTTTAATTGATTTTTTTCTTTTAAATATTTACGTTCTAGAAAATTTATTTTTTCTAATAAATTAAAAACGTATACTATAACACACGAGTTAAAATGAAGAAAAATATTTTCTACTGTTAAGGTTAAATAAGATTAAAAATTTAAAAACTTGGTACCGTGTTTCTTTCTCTTTTACGTATTCAAATTATAGTTTAACAAGGATTGTTTTTCTTTTTACAGTATAATTTCAAGGAAAACATTTATTATTTTCAATGAGAGAAGCAATATATTTCTTACTTTTATTTTTAATTATGGCTAAAAATTCAAAACCGACTCAGAATGTTGGTACCTATTTCTTGCTTTCTTATTGAATTTTTATTTTATTTGATTTTTTTTTTTAAAAGTTTACGTTCTAAAAATATTATTTTTTTCTAATTTAATTAAAAACGTATGGTATAACACAGGAGTTAGAATGAAGAAAAATACTTTCCTACTGTTAAGGTTAAATAAGATTAAAATTTTAAAAACTTGATACCCGTTTCTCTTTTACGTATTCAAATTATAGTTTAACTGAATTATTTTTTTCTTTTTACAGTAAAACATCCATTAATTTTTCAATGAGAGAAACAAAATATTTCCTACTTTTATTTTTAATTATGGCTAAAAATTCAAAACGACTCAAAATGTTGTTACCTATTTCTTACTTTCTTATTAAATTTTTATTTTAATTGATTTTTTCCTTTTTAAAAGTTTACGTTCTAAAAAATTATTTTTTTCTATTAAATTAAAAGCGTATGGTATAACACAAGAGTTATGAATGAAGAAATACTTTCCTACTATTAAGGTTAAATATGATTAAAAATTTAAAAACTTGATACCCCGATTCTCTTTTACTGTAATCAAATTGGTAGATTAAACTGGATTGTTTTTTTCTTTTTACAGTATCATTCCTACTTTTATTTTTAATTATGGCTAAAAATTCAAAACCGACTCAAATGTTGTACCTATTTCTTGCTTCTTTCTTATTAAATTTTTATTTTAATTGGTTTTTTTCCATTTTAAATGTTTACGTTCTAAAATTTTATTTTTTTCTAATAAATTAAAAGTGTATGCTATAACACAGGAGTTAAAATGAGAAAAAATACTTTCCTACTGTTAATGTTAAATAGAATTAAAAATTTAAAAACTACATACCCATTTCTCTTTTATGTATTTAAATTGTAGTTTACCGGATTATTTTTTCTTTTTACTGTAAAATTTCAAAAAAAACTTACATTATTTTCAATGAGAGAAATAATATATTTTCTACTTTTATTTTTAATTATGGCTAAAAATTAAAAAAGCAACTCTGAATGTTGGTATCTATTTTGGGCTTTTTTTAAAAAAAAATATTTTAATTGATTTTTACTTTTTAAAAGTTTACGTTTTAAAAAATTTATTTTTTGTAGCAACAGGGAATTAGAATGAGAAAAAAATATTTCCTATTATAAGGTTAAATAATATTAAAAATTTAAAACTTGATACCCATTTCTCTTTTACGTATTCAAATTATAGTTTAATTAAAATTTTTTTTTCTTTTTACTGTATAATTTCAAGCAAAACTTACATTATTTTAATGAGAGAATAATATATTTCCTTTACTTTTATTTTTAATTATGGCTAAAAATTTTCAAAACGACTCAGAGAGTGTTGGTACTTATTTCTTGCTTTCATATTAAATTTTTATTTTAAATGATTTTTTCCTTTTTCAAAAGTTTTACGTTCTAGAAAAAAAAAAATTAATAAATTAAAAATGTATGCTATAACACAGGAGTTAAATGAGAAAAAATAATTTCCTACTATTAAAGTTAAATAAAATTAAAAATTTAAAACTTGATACCCATTTTTCTTTTACGTATTCAAATTACAGTTTAACTGGATTGTTTTTTCTCTTTTTACAGTAAAATTTCATAGAAAACATCTATTATTTTCAATGAGAGAAACAATATATTTCCTACTTTTATTTTTAATTATGGCTAAAAATTCAAAACCAACTTAGAATGTTGGTTCCTATTTCTTCGCTTTCTTATTAAATTTTTATTTTAAATGATTTTTTCCTTTTTAAAAGTTTATGTTCTAGAAAATTTAATTTTTTCTAGTAAATTAAAAGCGTGTGCCATAACACATTGAGTTAAAATGAGAAAAAATACATTCCTACTGTTAAGGTTAAATAAGATTAAAATTTAAAACTTGATACTCATTCTCTTTTACGTATTCAAATTTTTAGTTAAGGGTTAATTATTTTTTCTTTTTACTATATAATTTCAACAAAAACTTAATTATTTTAAATGAAAGAAAACAAATATATTTCCCACTTTATTTTTTAATTATGGTTAAAAATTTGAAAAAGCAAATCCGAATGTTGGTGGTACTATTTCGGCCTTTTGTAAAAAACATTTATTTTAATTAATTTTTTCTTTTTAAAAATTTACGTTCTAAAAAAATTACTTTTTTCTATTAAATTAAAGGTGTATGGAATAACACAGGAGGAGTTGGAATGAAGAAAAATAATTTACTACTATTAAAGTTAAATAAGATCAAAAATTTTAAAACTTGATACCGCGTTTCTCATTTACGTATTCAAATTATAGTTTAACTCGTCATTATTTTTTTCGTTTTACTGTATAATTTCAAGGAAAACTTATATATTATTTTCAATAATATAAAAATAATATATTTCCTACTTTTATTTTTAATTATGCCTAAAATTTGAAAAAGAGACTCCGAATGTTGGTGCCCATATTGGGCTTTTTTATAAAAAAATTATTTTATTTAATTTTTTTTTTCTTTTTTAAAGTTTACGTTGTAAAAATTTATTTTTTTCTAATAAATTAAAAGTGTATGCCATAACATAGGAGTTAAAATAAGGAAAAATACTTTCCTACTGTTAAGGTAAAATAAGATTAAAAATTTAAAAACTTGATATACATTTCTCTTTTACGTATTCAAATTATAGTTTAAGTGGATTTTTTTTTCTTTTTCTATATAATTTCAATGAAAACATATATTATTTTCAATGAAGAAACAATATATTTCCTACTTTTATTTTTAATTATGGCTAAAATTGAAAAATCAACCCGAATGTTGGTACCCATTTTGGTTTTTTTTAAAAAACATTTATTTTAATTAATTTTTTCTTTTTAAAAGTTTACGTTCTAAAAAAATTACTTTTTTTTATTAAATTAAAAGTGTACGATATAACATAGGAGTTGGAATGAAGAAAAATACTTTCCTACTGTTAAGGTTAAATAAGATCAAAAATTTATAACTTGATACCCGTTTCTCTTTTACGTATTCAAATTATAGTTTAACTGGATTGTTTTTTCTTTTTTCAATATAATTTCAAGGAAAACATCTATTATTTACAATGAGAGAACAATATATTTCCAACTTTTATTTTTAATTATGGCTAAAAATTCAAAAACCGACTAAGAATGTTGGTACCTATTTCTGGTTTTTTTATTAAATTTTTATTTTTAATTAACTTTTTCCTTTGTAAATGTTTACATTCCACAAAATTTATTTTTTTCTAATAAATTAAGAGTGTATGCCATAACACATGAGTTACAATGTGGAAAATACTTTTCTATTATTAAGATTAAATAAGATTAAAAATTTAAAAATGATACCCGTTTCTCTTTTACGTATTCAAATTATAGTTTAATTGGATGGCTTTTTCTTTTTACAGTATAATTTCAAGAAAAAACATCTATTATTTTCATAGAGAAACAATATATTTCCTACTTTTATTTTTAATTATGGATAAAATTCAAAATCGACTCAGAATGTTGGTACATATTTCTTGCTTACTTGTTAAATTTTTATTTTTAATGATTTTTCCTTTCTAAAAGTTTACGTTTTAGAATTTTTTTTTTTTAATAAATTAAAAGGGTATGCCATAACACATAAGTTAAAATGAGGAAAAAATACATTCCTACTGTTAAGGTTAAATAAGATTAAAAATTTAAAACCTTGATACCCATTTCTCTTTTAGTATTCATATTATAGTTTAAGTGGATTGTTTTTTCTTTTTACTATATAATTTCAACAAAAACTTATATTATTTTCAATGAGAGAAATAATATATTTCCTACTTTTATTTTTAATTATGGCTAAAAATTCAAACCGACTCAGAATGTGGTACCTATTTCTTGCTTTCTTATTAAATTTATATTTTAATTGATTTTTTCCTTTAAAGTTTACATTCTAGAAAATTTATTTTTTTCCTAATAAATTAAATGTTTTTTATGCTAAAACAAAGGAGTTAGAATTAGAAAAAATATTTTCCTACTGTTAAGGTTAAAAAATATTAAAAATTTAAAGTTTGATACCCATTTCTCTCTAACATATTCAAATTATAGTTTCAGTAGATTGTTTTTTGTTTTACTGTATTATTTCAAACAAAACTTACAATATTTTTAATGAAAAAAATAATATATTTCCTACATTTATTTTTAATTATGCCTAAAAATTAAAAAAACGACTTCGAATGTTGGTACCAATTTCGAGTTTTTATTAAATTTTTATTTTATTTAATTTTTTCTTTTTAAAAAGTTTACATTTTAAAAAAATTATTTTCTAATAAATTAAAAGCGTATGCTATAAAACAGGAGTCAGAATGAGAAAAAATGCTTTCCTATTGTGTTAAGGTTAAAAGAATATTAAAAATTTAAAAATTTGATACCCGTTTCTCTCTTATGTATTCAAATTATAGTTTAACTCTTTTTAACGTATAATTTTAAGAAAACTATTATACTATTTTCAATGAGAGAAAATAATATATTTCCTACTTTTATTTTTAATTACGGCTCTAAAAATTAAAAATGCGACTCCAAATGTTGGTACGTATTTCTTGCTTTCTTATTAAATTTTTATTTTAATTATTTTTTTCTTTTTAAAATATTATTTTCTAATAAATTAAAATCGTTTGCTATAACATTGGAGTTAGAATAAGAAAAAATATTTTCCTACTATTAAGGTTAAATAATATTACAAATTTAAAAACTTGATATTCATTTCTCTCTTAAGTATTCAAATTATAGTTTAATTGGATTATTTTTTTTTCTTTACGGTATAATTTCAAGGAAAACTTACATTATTTTTAATGAGAGAAATAATATATTTTCTACTTTTATTTTTAATCATGGCAAAAAATTCAAAACGCGACTCCGAATGTTGGTACATATTTCTTGCTTTTTATTAAATTTTTATTTTAATTGATTTTTTGTTTTAAAAAATTTACGTTTTAAATTTTTTATTTTCTTCTAATAAATTAAAAGCGTATGCTACAACACAGGAGTTAAAATGAGAAAAATTATTTTCCTACTATTAAGGTTAAATAATATTAAAAATTTAAACTTACTACCTATTTCGGGCTTTTATATTAAATTTTTAATTTGATTGATTTTTCTTTTTAAAAGTTTACGTTCTAAAATATTTTATTTTTCAAATAAAATAAAAGTGTGTTCTATAATACAGGAGTCAGAATGAGAGAAAATACCTTCCCACAGCTAAGGTTAAATAATATTTAAAATTATAGTTTAAGTGAAATGTTTTTTTCTTTTTACTGTATAATTTTAAGGAAAACTTACAATATTTTGTATGGAATAAACAATATATTTCCTACTTTTATTTTTAATTATGACTAAAAATTAAAAAATGACTTACAATATTGGTACCTATTTTTTGCTTTCATATAAAGTTATTTTAATTAATTTTTTTTCTTTTTAAATGTTTTCGTTCTAAAAACATTATTTTTTTCTACTAAATCAAAGTTGTAAGCTATAACACAAAAGTTGTAATAAGAAAAAATAATTTCCTACTGTTAATGTTAAATAAGATTAAAAATTTTAAAATTTGATACCCATTTCTCAATTACGTATTCAAATTATGGTTTAATATGATTGTTTTTTTCTTTTTACAATACAATTTAAAAGAAAACTTACATTATTTTCTTTGAGATAAACAACATATTTCCTACTTTTATTTATAATTATGGCTAAAAATTGAAAACGCGACTCAAAATATTGGCACTTATTTTGGATTTTTTTATTAAATTTTTATTTTAATTGATTTTTTTCTTTTCAAAGGAGTATGTTCTAAAAAATTAAATTTTTTCAAATAAATTAAAAGCATATTCTATAACACCAAAGTTTGAATGAGGAAAAATACTTTCCCACTCTTAATGTTAAATAAGATTAAAAATTTAAAAACTTGATACCTATTTCTACTTTACGTATTCAAATTATAGTTTAACTGAATTGTTTTTTTCTTTTTACTGTATAATTTTAAGGAAAACTTTCAAACTGTTAAGGTTTCTTTCTACTTTTCTTTTTATTATACTTTCCTACTATTAAGGTTACATAAGATTAAAAATTTCAAACTTGATACCATTTTCTCTCTTACGTATTCAAATTACATTTTAACTACATTGTTTTTTTCTTTTTACTGTATAATTTCAAGGAAAACTTATAATATTTTCAATGAAAGAAACATTATATTTTCTGCTCTTATTTTCAATTATGGCTAAAAATTGAAAATGCGACTCAAAATATTGATACCTATTTCGGATTTTTTTATTAAATTTTAATTTGATTGATTTTTTTCTTTTTAAAAGTTTACGTTCTAAAAAATATAAGTTTTTCTAATAAATTAAAAGCGTATTCTCTAACACAGGAGTTAAAATGAGGAAAAATATTTTCGTACTATTAAGGTTAAATAAGATTAAAAATTTAAGAAACTTGATACCCATTTCTCCCTTACGTATTCAAATTATAGTTTAACTCGATTGTTTTTTTTTCTTTTTACGATATAATTTCATGAAAAACATACAATATTTTCTATGATAGAAATAATATATTTCCTTCTTTTATTTTTAATTATGGCTAAAAATTGAAAATGCGACTCAGAATGTTGGTACTTATTTCGGGCTTTTTTATTAAATTTTTAATTTTAATTGATTTTTTTCTTTTTAAAAGTTTACATTCTAAAAAATTTATTTTTTCTAATAAATTAAAAGCGTATTCTATAACATAGGAGTTAGAATGAGGAAAAATACTTTCCTACTGTTAAGGTTACATAAGATTAAAAATTTCAAACTTGATACCATTTTCTCTCTTACGTATTCAAATTATATTTTAACTCGATTGTTTTTTTCTTTTTACTGTATAATTTCAAGGAAAACTTATAATATATTCAATGAAAGAAACATTATATTTTCTGCTTTTATTTTCAATTGTGGCTAAAAATTGAAAATGCGACTCAAAATATTGGTACCTATCTCGGGTTTTTTTATTAAATTTTTAATTTAATTGATTTTTTTCGTTTTAAAAGTTTACATTCTAAAAATTTAAAGTTTTTCTAATAAATTAAAAGCGTATTCTATAACACAGGAGTTAGAATGAGGAAAAATACTTTCGTACTGTTAAGGTTAAATAAGATTAAAAATTTAAAAACTTGATACTCATTTCTCCTTACGTATTCAAATTATAGTTTAACTAGATTATTTTTTTTTTTATTTTTACTATATAATTTCGAGGAAAACTTATAATATTTTCAATGAGAGAAACAATATATTTTCTTTTTTTATTTTTAATTATGGCTAAAAATTGAAAAAGCGACTCAATACTTGTTTTGGACTTTTTTATTAAATTTTTATTTTAATTGATTTTTTTTTTTTTAAAAGTTTATGTTTTCAAGAATTTGTTTTTTTCTAATACATTAATAGTGTATTCTATAACACGAGTTAGAATGAGGGAAAATATTTTCCTACTGTTAAGGTTAAATAAGATTAAAAATTTTAAAAACTTGATACCCATTTCTCCCTTTCGTATTCAAATTATAATTTAACTAGATTGTTTTTTCTTTTTACTGTATAATTTCAAAGAAAACTTACATTATTTTCAATGAGAGAAATAATATATTTTCCACTTTTATTTTTAATTATCGCTAAAAATTGAAAATGTGACTCAGAATGTTGGAACATATTTCGTGTTTTTTTATTAAATTTTTATTTTTAATTAATTTTTTTCTTTTTAAAAGTTTACGTTTTCAAGAATTTATTTTTTTTAATAAATTAAAAGCGTTTTCTATAACACGGGAGTTAGAATGAGAAAAAATACTTTCCTACTGTTAAGCTTAAATAAGATTTCAAATTTCATAACTTGAGACCCATTTCTTCCTTACGTATTCAAATTATAATTTAAATGGATTATTTTTTTTTTACAGTATAATTTCAAGAAAAACTTATAATATTCTCTATGAGATAAACAATATTTTCCTACTTTTATTTTTAATTATGACTGAAAATTAAAAAAACCACTCAGAATGTTGGTACCTATTTTTTGCTTTCATATAATGTTTTTATTTTAGTTGATTTTTTTTTCTTTTTAAAAGTTTTCATTCTAAAAATTTTATTTTTTTTCTAACAAATCAAAAGTGTCTAGTATAACACAGGAGTTACAATAAGGGAAACACTTTCCTACTGTTAATATTAAATAAGATTAAAAATTTTAAAAACTTAAACCCATTTCTCAATTCCGTATTCAAATTTTAGTTTAACAGATTGTTTTTTCTTTTTACAGTATAATTTTAAAGAAAATTACATTATTTTTTTTGAGAAACAATATATTTCCTACTTTATTTATAATTATGGCTAAAAAATGAAAAAGCAACTCAGAATATTGGTACTTATTTTGGAATTTTTTTATTAAATTTTTAATTTTAATTGATTTTTTTCTTTTCAAAGGTTTACGTTCTAAAAAATTAATTTTTTTCAAATAAATTAAAAGGATATTCTATAACACATGAGTTCGAATGAGGAAAAATACTTTCCTACTGTTAAGGTTAAATAAGATTAAAAATTTAAAAACTTGATACTCGTTTCTCCTTTATGTATTCAAATTATTCTTTAAGTGGATTATTTTATTTTTTTACTACATAATTTCAAGGAAAACATACAATATTTTCAGTGAGAGAAATAATATATTTCCTTCTTTTATTTTTAATTATGGCTAAAAATTTAAAAAACGACTCACAATGTTAGTACCTATTTTGGATTTTTTTATTAAATTTTTATTTTTAATTAATTTTTTTCTTTTTAAAAGTTTACATTCTAAAAATTTTATTTTTTCCTAATAAATTAAAAGCGTATTCTATAACACAGGACTTAGAATAAGGAAAAAAACTTTCCTACTATTAAGCGTAAATAAGATTAAAAACTTAAAATTTGATACCATTTTCTCTATTACGTATTCAAATTACAGTTTAACTAAATTGTTTTTTTTTTTACTGTATAATTTTAAAGAAAACTTATAATATTTTCAATGAGAGAAACAATATATTTTCTACTTTTATTTTTAATTATGGCTAAAAATTTAAAATGTGACCCAAAATGTTGGTACCTATTTCGGGCTTTTTTTTTAAATTTTTATTTTTAATTAATTTTTTTCTTTCTAAAAGATTAAGTTCTAAAAAAATTATTTTTCTCTAAGAAATTAAAAGCGTATTCTATAACACAGGAGTTAGAATGAGGAAAAATACTTTCCTACTTTTAAGGTTAAATAAGATTAAAAATTTAAAAACTTGATACCCATTTCTCCCTTTCGTATTCAAATTATAGTTTAACTAGATTATTTTTTTCTTTTTACTGTATAATTTCAAGGAAAACTTATAATATTTTCAATGACAGAAACAATATATATTCTACATTTATTTTCAATTATGGCTAAAAATTGAAAATGCGACTCAGAATGTTGGTACATATTTCATGATTTTTTAATAAATTTTTATTTTAATTGATTTTTTTCTTTTTAAAAGTTTACGTTCTTAAAAAATAGTTTTTTTTTAATAAATTAAAAGCGTATTCTATAACACAGGAGTTAGAATGAGGAAAAATACTTTCGTACTGTTAAGGTTAAATAAGATTAAAAATTTAAGAAACTTGATACTCATTTCTCCCTTACGTATTCAAATTATAGTTTAACTAGATTATTTTTTTATTTTTACTATATAATTTCGAGGAAAACTTATAATATTTTCAATGAGAGAAACAATATATTTTCTTTTTTTATTTTTAATTATGGCTAAAAATTGAAAAAGCGACTCAATACTTGTTTTGGACTTTTTTATTAAATTTTTATTTTAATTGATTTTTTTCTTTTTAAAAGTTTATGTTTTCAAGAATTTGTTTTTTTCTAATACATTAATAGTGTATTCTATAACACGAGTTAGAATGAGGGAAAATATTTTCCTATTGTTAAGCTTAAATAAGATTTAAAATTTAATAACTTGAGACCCATTTCTTCCTTTCGTATTCAAATTATAATTTAATTAGATTGTTTCTTCTTTTTACTGTATAATTTCAAAGAAAACTTACATTATTTTCAATGAGAGAAATAATATATTTCCCACTTTTATTTTTAATTATCGCTAAAAATTGAAAATGTGACTCAGAATGTTGGAACATATTTCGTGTTTTTTTATTAAATTTTTATTTTTAATTAATTTTTTTCTTTTTAAAAGTTTACGTTTTCAAGAATTTATTTTTTTTAATAAATTAAAAGCGTTTTCTATAACACGGGAGTTAGAATGAGAAAAAATACTTTCCTACTATTAACCTTAAATAAGATTTCAAATTTCATAACTTGAGACCCATTTCTTCCTTACGTATTCAAATTATAATTTAAATGGATTATTTTTTTCTTTTTACAGTATAATTTCAAGAAAAACTTATAATATTCTCTATGAGATAAACAATATTTTCCTACTTTTATTTTTAATTATGACTGAAAATTAAAAAAACCACTCAGAATGTTGGTACCTATTTTTTGCTTTCATATAATGTTTTTATTTTAGTTGATTTTTTTTTCTTTTTAAAAGTTTTCATTCTAAAAATTTTATTTTTTTTCTAACAAATCAAAAGTGTCTAGTATAACACAGGAGTTACAATAAGGGAAACACTTTCCTACTGTTAATATTAAATAAGATTAAAAATTTTAAAAACTTAAACCCATTTCTCAATTCCGTATTCAAATTTTAGTTTAACAGATTGTTTTTTCTTTTTACAGTATAATTTTAAAGAAAATTACATTATTTTTTTTGAGAAACAATATATTTCCTACTTTATTTATAATTATGGCTAAAAAATGAAAAAGCAACTCAGAATATTGGTACTTATTTTGGAATTTTTTTATTAAATTTTTATTTTAATTGATTTTTTTCTTTTCAAAGGTTTACGTTCTAAAAAATTAATTTTTTTCAAATAAATTAAAAGGATATTCTATAACACATGAGTTCGAATGAGGAAAAATACTTTCCTACTGTTAAGGTTAAATAAGATTAAAAATTTTAAAAACTTGATACTCGTTTCTCCTTTATGTATTCAAATTATTCTTTAAGTGGATTATTTTATTTTTTTACTACATAATTTCAAGGAAAACATACAATATTTTCAGTGAGAGAAATAATATATTTCCTTCTTTTATTTTTAATTATGGCTAAAAATTTAAAAAACGACTCACAATGTTAGTACCTATTTTGGATTTTTTTATTAAATTTTTATTTTAAATAATTTTTTCCTTTTCAATAGTTTACGTTCTAAAAAAATTATTTTTTCCTAATAAATTAAAAGCGTATTCTATAACACAGGACTTAGAATAAGGAAAAAAACTTTCCTACTATTAAGCGTAAATAAGATTAAAAACTTAAAATTTGATACCATTTTCTCTATTACGTATTCAAATTACAGTTTAACTAAATTGTTTTTTTTTTTACTGTATAATTTTAAAGAAAACTTATAATATTTTAAATGAAAGAAGCATTATATTTTCTGCTTTTATTTTTAATTATGGCTAAAAATTTAAAATGTGACCCAAAATGTTGGTACCTATTTCGGGCTTTTTTTTTAAATTTTTATTTTTAATTAATTTTTTTCTTTCTAAAAGATTAAGTTCTAAAAAAATTATTTTTCTCTAAGAAATTAAAAGCGTATTCTATAACACAGGAATTATAATGAGGGAAAATACTTTCCTACTTTTAAGGTTAAATAAGATTAAAAATTTAAAAACTTGATACCCATTTCTCCCTTTCGTATTCAAATTATAGTTTAACTAGTTTATTTTTTTCTTTTTACTGTATAATTTCAAGAAAAACTTATAATATTTTCAATGATAGAAACAATATATATCCTACTTTTATTTTCAATTATGGCTAAAAATTAAAAATGCAACTCAGAATGTTGGTACATATTTCATGCTTTTTTAATAAATTTTCATTTTAATTAATTTTTTTCTTTTTAAAAGTTTACGTTTTTAAAAAATGGTTTTTTTCTAATAAATTAAAAGCATATGCTATAACACAGAAGTTAGAATGAGGAAAAATACTTTCCTACTTTTAAGGTTAAATAAGATTAAAAATTTAAAAACTTGATACCCATTTCTCCTTACGTATTCAAATTATAGTTTAATTGGATTTTATTTTTTTTAATGTATAATTTTAAGGAAAACTTATAATATTTTCAATGACAGAAACAATATATATTCTACATTTATTTTCAATTATGGCTAAAAATTGAAAATGCGACTCAGAATGTTGGTACATATTTCATGATTTTTTAATAAATTTTTATTTTTAATTAATTTTTTTCTTCTTAAAAGTTTACGTTCTTAAAAAATAGTTTTTTTTTAATAAATTAAAATCATATGCTATAACACAGGAGTTAGAATGAGTAAAAATATTCTCCTACTTTTAAGGTTAAATAAGATTAAAAATTTCAAAACTTGATACCCATTTCTTCCTTACGTATTTAAATTATAGTTTAACTGGATTATTTTTTTCTTTTTAATGTACAATGTCAAGGAAAACTTATAATATTTTCAATGATAGAAATAATATATTTTCTACTTTTATTTTCAATTATGGCTAAAAATTGAAAATGCAACTCAGAATGTTGGTGCATATTTTGTACTTTTTTAATAAATTTTTATTTAAATTAATTTTTTTCTTTTTAAAAGTTTACGTTCTTAAAATTTGTTTTTTTCTAATAAATTAAAGTATATTCTATAACACAGGAGTTAGAAAGAGTAAAACACTTTCCTACTGTTAAGGTACCACTATTTTGAGTCGTTTTCAATTCTTAGTCAAAATTAAAAATAAAAGTAGGAAATATATTATTTATCTCATAGAAAATATTGTAAGTTTTCTTTGAAGTTATACTGCAAAAAAGAAAAAACAATCCAGTTAAACTGTAATTTGAATACGTAATCGAGAAACGAGTATCAAGTTTTTAAATTTTTAACCTTTTTTAACTTTAACAATAGAAAAGTATTTTTACTCATTCTAACTCCTATGTTATAACACACGCTTTTAATTTTTTAGAAAAAAATATTTAAAAAGAAAAAAATTAATTAAAATAAAAAAATTATTTGAAAACAAGAAATAGGTACGAATCATCTGAGTTGATTTTTCAATTTTTACTCAAAATTAAAAAAAAATAGGAAATATATTATTTATCTCATAGAAAATAATGTAAGTTTTTTTGAAGTTATACTGTAAAAATAAAAAATAATCTAGTTAAACTGTAATTTGAATACATAACCGAGAAATGGATATCAAGTTTTTAAATTTTTAATCTTATTTAACATTAATAGTAGAAAAGTATTGTTCCTCATTCTAACTCCTATGTTATAGCATATACTTTTAATTTATTAGAAAAAAATAATATTTTTAGAATGAAAACATTTAAAAGGACAAAAATCAATTAAAATAAAAAATTTATTTGAAAGCAAGAAATGGGTACTAACATTCTAAGTCATTTTTTTAAATTTTTGTCATAATTAAAAGAAAAGTAGGAAATGTATTGTTTTTTTCATAGAAAATGTTGTAAGTTTTTTTGAAAATTATACTTTAAAAAAAATAATTTAGTTAAACTAAAATTTGAATACGTAATCGTGAAATGGGTATCAAGTTCATAAATTTTTAATCTTATTTAACATTAACAGTAGAAAAGCATTTTTTTCTTATTCTAACTTCTATGTTATAGCATACGCTTTTAATTTATTTGAAAAAATTAATTTTTTTAAAATGAAAACTTTTTAAAAGAAAAAATCAATTAAAATAAATTTTTTATAAGAAAGCAAGAAATAGGTGCCAACAATCTGAATTGCTTTTTTAATTTTTAGTCATAATTAAAAATAAAAGTAGAAATTATATTGTTTATCTCATAGAAAATAATGTAAGTTTTCTTTGAAATTATACTTTAAAAAGTAAAAACAAACCAGTTAAACTATAAATTGAATACACAATCGAGAAATGAGTATAAAAATTTCAAATTTTTATTCTTATTTAACATTAATAGTAGGAAAGTATTTTCTCTAATTCTAATTCATGTGTTATAGCATACACTTTTAATTTATTTGGAAAAAAATAAATTTTTTAGAATGAAAATTTTAAAAAGAAAAAAATCAATTAAAATAAAAAATTTATTTGAAAGCAAGAAGTGTGTACCAAAATTTTGAGTCATTTTTTAATTTTTACACATAATTAAAAATAAAAATAGAAAATACATTGTTTATCTCATCTAAAATAATGTAAGTTTTTTATGTAATTATACTGTAAAAAGAAAAAATATTTCAGTTAAACTATAATTTGAATGTGTAATCGAGAAATGAGTATTAAGTTTTTAAATTTTTAATCTTATTTAACATTAACAGTAGGAAAGCATTTTCCCTCATTCTAACTCCTATGTTATATCATACACTTCTAATTTATTTGAAAAAAATATTTTTTTTAGAACGAAAACATTGAAAAAGAAAAAAATCAAGTAAAATAAAAAAATTATTTGAAAGCAAGAATGTATACCAACATTGTAAATCGTTTTTTTAATTTTTAGTCATAATTAAAAATAAAAGTAGGAAATATATTCTTTATCTCATAGAAAATAATGTAAGTTTTTTTTTAAGTTATACTGTAAAAGTGAAAATCAATTCACTTAAACTGTAATTTGAATACGTAAATGAGAAATGAGTATCAAATTTTCAAACTTTTAATCTTATTTAACATTAACATTAGGAAAGTATTTTTCCTTATTCTAACTCCTATATTATAGTATACGCTTTCAATTTATTAGAAAAAATATTTTTTTTAGAAAGAAAATATTTAAAAAGAAAAAAATCAGTTAAAATAAAATTTTATTTGAAAGCAAGAAATAGGTATCAACATTATGTGTCATTTTTTTAATTTTTAGTCATAATGAAAAATAAAAGTAGGAAATATATTATTTATCTCATAGAAAATAATGTAAGTTTTCACTAAAGTTATACTCTAAAAAGAAAAAATAATCCAATTAAATTGTAAATTGAATACACAATCGAGAAATGAGTATCAAGATTTTAAATTTTTAATCTTATTTAACATTAATAGTAGGAAAGTATTTTTCCTAATTCTAATTCCTGTATTATAGCATATGCTTTTAATTTATTTGAAAAAAATAAATTTTTTCAACCGAAAACGTTTAAAAAGAAAAAAATTAATTAAAATAAACTTTTTATATGAAAGCAAGAAATGTGTACCAAAATTTTGAGTCGTTTTTTCAATTTTTACTCATAATTAAAAATAAAAATAGGAAATACATTGTTTATCTCATGGAAAATAATGTAAGCTTTTTTTAAAATTATACTATAAAAGTGGAAATCAATCGAGTTAAACTCTAATTTGAATACGTAAACGAGAAATGAGTATCAAATTTTCAAATTTTTAATCTTGTTTAAAAAGAAAGCATTTTTTCTCATTCTAACTCCTATGCATACGCTTTTTATTTATTAGTAAAAAATACATTTTTTAGAACGAAAACATTTAAAAAGAAAAAATCAATTAAAATAAAAAATTTATATGAAAGCAAGAAATAGATACTTTTAATTACGATTAAAAAATTTAAAAAATTTGATACCCATTTCTTTTTTTATTTATTCAAATTATAGTTTTTTTTTCTTGTAACTGTATAATTTGAAAGAAAACTTTTTTTTATATGAGATAAAGAATACATTTCTACTTTTAAAGTGAATTATGATTAAAAAATAAAAAAACTACTGAGGATGTTGGTACATATTTCATGTTTTCATATTCAATTTATATTTTAATATAAATTATTTTTAATTGTATTACATTTTAAAGAAAAGAAAAATAATTTTTCCTAAGAAATTATAATACTATGACATAGGACTTAGAAAGGAAAAATACTTTCATACTATTAATTTTTATTAGGATTAAAAATTTAAAAAACTTGATATTCATTTCTCTTATACATATTCAAATTATAGTTTAAATGATTTTTTTTCATTAACTATAAAATTTCTTCGAAAACTTAGTTTAATTTCTAGGAGAGGAATAATAAATTTCTAGTTTCATTATTAATTATGATTAAAAAATAAAAAATCTACTCAGGATGTTGGTACCTATTTCTTGTTTTCATAATCAATTTATTTTTTAACAAAATTTTTCCTTTTTAAATGTATACGTTTTTAAAAATCTAATTTTTTCTATGAAATTATAAGTGTGACACATGAGTTATAATTAGGAAAATTATTTTCCTATAATTAATGTTAATTAGGATTAAAAATTTAAAAAACTTGATACTCATTTCTTATTTGCATATTCAAATTTTAGTTTAACTGATTTTTTTTTTTCTTTTAACTATTTAGTTTCAAACAAAACTTAACTTTTTTTCTATGAGAAGAAGAATACATTTCTACTTTAATATAAAACATTATTAAAATTTGAAAAAAAGCTATGATGTTGATACCTATTTTTTTTCTAAATATTCAATTCATATTTTAACTAATTTTTTTGTATTTTTAAATGTATGCGTCCTAAGAAATCTAATTTTTTCTAAGAAATTATAAATGTATGCTATGACACACGAGTTAGAATGAGAAAAAATACGTTTCTACTATTAATATTAATTAGGATTAAAAATTTAAAAAACTTGATACCCATTTCTGTTTACATATTCAAATTATTGTTTAACATAATTTTTTTTCTTGCAAATGTATAATTTGAAATAAAACTTTTTTTTTTTTGTATGAGATGAAGAATACATTTCTATTTTTAATTTGAATTATGATTAAAAAATAAAAAACTACTCACGATGTTGGTGCATATTTCATGTTTTCATATTCAATTTATATTTTAACATATTTTTTTCTTTTATTTGTATTACATTCTAAAGAAAATTAATTTTTTCTAAGAAATTATAAAGCTATAACATAGGAGTTAGAATGGAAAAAATATTTTCCTACTATTAATATTAATTAAGATTAAAAATTTAAAAAACTTGATACCATTTATTTTTTACATATTCAAATTATAATTTAACGGATTTTTTTTCTTTTATTTGTATAATTTGAAAGAAACCTTAATTTGTTTTTCTATGAGATGAAGAATACATTTCTATTTTTAATGTTAATTATGACTAAAAAATTGAAAAACTATTCAGGATGTTGGTACATATTTCATATTTTCCTATTCAATTTATATTTTAACATGTTTTTTTCTTTTTAATTGTATTACATTCTAAAATAAATAAATTTTTCTAAGAAATTATAATGCTATGACATAGGAGTTTAACCAAATTATTTTTTCTTTTTAAATATATATGTTCTAAAAAAATTCTAAAATGTATAAGTTTATGCTATAACATTAGAGTTAAAAAGAGGAAAAATACTTTCTTACTATTAATTTTAATTAAGATTAAAAATTTAAAAAACTTGATACTGATTTCTTATTTACATATTCAAATTATAGTTTAACAAAAAAATATTCCATTTAACTGTGTAATTTTATAGAAAAAAAAAATCTATGACAGGAAAAATACATTTCTATTTTTATTGTTAATTATTATTAAAAAAATTATTCAAAATATTGGTACCTACTTCTTGTTTTCATATTCAATTTATATTTTAACTTATTATTTTTTTTAACATATACATTCTAAAAAGCTATTTTTTTTAAATATATAATTTCCTAGAAAACTTGTTTTTTTCTATGAGAGGAAAAGTACATTTTTACTTTTGGTGTTAATTATGATTAAAATTTGAAAAAGCTACTCAGAAGTTAATACTTACTTTTTGTTTTCATATTCAATTTATTTTTTAAGTGATTTTTTTTCTCTTTAAATATATACATTCTAAAAAATTATTTTTTCTAAGATGTATAAGTATATGCTATGACACTAGAATTAGAATGAGAAAAAATAATTTTCTATTAGTAATATTATTTCTTATTTACATATTCAAATTATAGTTTTACAGAATTCTTTTTTCCTTTCAACTGTATAAATTCATAGAAAACTTAATTTTTTTAAAGTGATGAAGAATACATTTCTGATTGTATTCTTAATTATGATTAAAATGTCAATTTTAATTGACATCTTTCTTTTAAATGTATAAGTTATAAAAAATTATTTTTTTTCTAAGATGTAAAAGTGTATGTTATGACACTAGAGTTAGAAATATGAAAACTATCTTTCTACTTTTAATTTAATTAGGCTTAAAATTTGAAAACTTCTAAGAATATTGATACTCATTTCTTGTTAATATTTTCAAATTATAGTTTAACTGAATTTTTTTTTTTTTAATTAATTTTTTTCTAAGAGAGGAAAAATGTTTTTTTAACTTTTAATATTAGTTATGACTAAAAATTAAAAAACCTACTCAGGATATTGGTATTCACTTCTTATTTTCATATTCAATTTGTATTTTAATTTTTTTTTTACTTTAAAATATATAAGTTCAAAAAAATTAATTTTTTTTCTTAGAAGTATAACTGTATGTTATAAAATTGGAATTAGAAAGAGGAAAACTACTTTTTTAGTTATAATTTTAATTAGGCTTAAAATTTTGAAAAACTAATCAAGATGTTGATACCAATTTCTTCTTTACATATTCAAATTATAATTTAACTAATATTTTTTTTCTATTAACTGCATAATTTCAAAGAAAATTTAAGTTTTTTTTAAGAGAGGAAAATACTTTTCAACTTTTTAATGTTAGTTATGATTAAAAAATTTAAAAACTATTCAAAATGTTGACACTCACTTCTTATTTATATATTCAATTTATAGTTTTTACTAATTTTTTTTTTAAGTGTAAGTTCTAAAATAACTTATTTTTTATAAGTTGTATGATTATCTGCTATGACATTGGTGTTAGAAAGTAAAAATATATTTTTCTACTTTTAATGTTAATTATAATTAAAAAATTTAAAAACTATTCAAAATGTTGGTACATATTTTTTAGTTACATAATATTTAACTAAAAAAAAATTCCTTCCTTTTAACTGTATAATTTCATAAAAATTCTAACTTTATTTTATGAAAGAGAAAATATATTTCTGCTTTTATTTTTAATTATAATTTAATAACTGAAAAAACTATTCAAAATTTTGGTACTTCTTATTTTCTTATTTAGTTTATTTTTTAACTTTTTTTTATCTTTTAAATGTACAAGTTCTAAAAGAACTTATTTTTTTCTAAATATATAATTTTCTACTGTGACATTAGTGTTAAAAATAAAAGTTATTTTTTTCAAAATATATAATTGTCTGTTGTGACACTAGTGTTAAAAATAAGAAAAATACTCTTCTACTTTTATTTTTTTTTTCTTATTTTGTTTATTTTTTAACTTATTTTTTTATCTTTTAAATGTACAAGTTCTAAAAGAACTTATTTTTTTCTAAATATATAATTTTCTGCTGTGACATTAGTGTTAAAAATAAAACTTATTTTTTTCTAAATATATAATTGTCTGCTGTAACACTAGTGTTAAAAATAAGAAACATACTTTTCTACTTTTAATTTTTTTTCTTATTTTGTTTATTTTTTAACTTATTTTTTTATCTTTTAAATGTACAAGTTCCAAAAGAACTTATTTTTTTCTAAATATATAATTTTCTGCCGTGACTTTAGTGTTAAAAATAAAACTTATTTTTTTCTAAATATATAATTGTCTGCTGTGACACTAGTGTTAAAAATAAGAAAACTACTTTTCTACTTTTAATTTTAATTAGATTTTTACAATTTTGAACAACTAACCAAAGAGTTTGAAAAGATAGAAGCAGAAAAGAATTGCCAGTATCTCTAAAACTCATTGGGTCTAGGTACTATAGATGAATAAAGAACATAGATGATTTATCTGCTCTTCATCTAAACACAAAAATATTAACAACCCTCAAATATATCAATCACACTAACTGCAGATCACAAATATAGACTGCAAAGAATAAAGGAAAAAGTGGGGGCAAGGGGTATGCCAACAATTTACCTATACAATACATTAAACTCACTCAAATGTTTCTGCCAAAAGGTTAGCTCAAATTTGATATCCTCGTTTTCTTGCTGATTTCTAAGCAGAGGGATTGTAGTTAAGTCAGAAGCACGCCGACCATTTCCACCAGATTTCACGTTTGCTGCATATATTCTTCTTGCCACAACCAAAGAGCCATTGGCATGCTCGTTACAATTACACGAACAACAGTGAGAGTAAGTTTGGAAAATGAGAAGGATAAAAGACCCAATACTAGTTTGGAGAACAGTTCCTCAGTGCTGCTACTATATGTTATTGCGTGCTGCGCATTAAGCCACTTCTTGATACAGTCCTGCAATCGATGATTGTCTGTTAATTTATTACCAGAAACATTACTAATAGTTCCAAAACAACGATTAAATGGCCAAGGAAAACAAATCATTGGAACTTTGGCATGCATGTGTCTATTAAACAACAGTATCGAATGGAAGCAATTCAACATTCACAAAAAATTGTTTAGCTGGGAAATAAGTGGTAGATGGAAGCAGAAAGACAATGGAATCTACATAGCTCAGAATTTCAACGAGTCTGAACCAGAGGACTTCAGTCAGTCCATATCAGGATTCAAGCAGACACGGGCTGACCTCATGATCAAAGCACAAACCAGCATTCTCAAGCTTAAGTTAAGAGCATCAAATGCTTCACCAGTGTAAAAGTTTCAAACACATGGGAAAAAAATTAGTCATGAACTGCTTTAGCTCTATGAATAGAATTCAATAACTCACAGTTACTATTAAAACCATCTAAGAAAGCCTGCAGCAAGCAGCATTCTCACATTCTTTTGCACAATAATTATCAAATTTTTCAACAAACTAAGAACTTGTGCAGCACTCAGTGTCAGATTGCTAAGAAGTCAATCTCAGCTTCAGTAGCACTTGAAATTGATAATTTGGTCTGACAAGTGATAGGCAGTTAGGATTACGACTGGACATAGCAAGCCAACAAAAACAGCCAGTGGTTAATGTCAGCATTCAATACAGAGATGCAACTTTGCACCAGGAAAAAGCAGCAAGTTTGCACACATCCTAATTTAGCCATCATTTCAGTAGCCAGTGTAAAGGTGATAAAGAAGTAGTTTATCAGGCAAGAGAAGCAGAAGAAGAAAATGCTAGCTTCTGATCCATAAGAAATTGCTTTCCCCTGTTGTGCTCCAAAATTTATTTTCACAAAAATGGAAAAATGATATCTCTACAAGTGAAAACGAAAGGAAAGTGATGCACAGATTTCTAATAAACAAACAGATGATTTCATGAAGCTATAAAAGGGAATGATGATTTGGATTGAACAAGTCAAATGCCTAGGTAAAAGTCGACCATATTTTTCAAAATACATAGTTGCACAAAAAGCAATTGTCTATAGCAAGCTAATATAAAACCTTGATTGTGAAAGAAATGAAGCAAAATGATATAGCATGTGAATATAACATGCCAACACAACAGAAAAGGGATATTTACTTACTATTCAACTAATTAGCTGTTCTTTAATGTAAGAAGAATTATTATTTGTTGCTCCATGTCAGTTTCTTTAAAATTCTAGGAATCAAGAACTTCATCACTTCTTGACAATACTAAAACTTACTAAAACATGGCAAATTGCTTCAATTATTTGACTTCTTGACTAGTGCGAAGATCAGCAAAGGAGAATAAGCCAACAGAGAAAAGTAGGTTACTAGACTCAGATTATCCAGGATATTATTTTTTCTCATTTGGGCTATAATAAAGGTAATCCTCTAGCTAGAGGTAATCAAAGATACAAGAGATATGAATATCTTGAGCAGATTTTAGATCTTTAGTCCATGCTTACTATTGATATATTGTGCACACGTCTTGCACCCATATAGGTAGGTCCGTCTTGAAAAAATAATACAAGGTGCACAATGGTGTCTGCTAATTACATCACCATTGCATCTTTTCAGTAAACTTAGTGCAGGCGTACTTGATTCTACCAGTGGAACAATCATGCTGTGATAGCTTTAGGGAATATCAGGTTTAAACACAAGGATCAGTACCATAAGAGAACCAATATGGAAAACATGCTATCATAACTGACAGTGACTTTGTAACAAACTGGCATACCTCCCAAGGAGCACCTGAGAACTGTTGACTGAACCCTTAGAATTCCCAAGTCGTTTGGCCCTATTTTCATGATCTTTCTCCACACGCATGGCAGCCACCTCCTTTTCCATAGCAGCCACCTCCCTTCTCATCTTCTTCGCCTCAACTTCCATTGCTTTAGTTAAAGTGTCTACCCTCTTTGCCAACATCTGCTCAACGAAAAAAAAAAGGGACGTGGAATTTTGAGCATAAAGTTAGTTGGAAGTACCATAAAACCACTAAGATAGAAAGCAACCTCAATTGCATCATCCTTGTCTTTAAGGCTCTGATCTTTTTCATGACCAGCTTTCCTCAAGGCAATCACCTCTTTCTGTAACAGATCATATAACAACCCTGGCACAGTATCCTCTCTATCTGTAACTTGTACATCACTGGTTTTTTCGTCTTGAGTTCCTTTCCACATACTACTTTGTGTCTGAGTTTCCTTAGTTCCATCACAGGACAGGCTTTGCTTAAAATTCAGCCCCAATCCATTTAAGAGAACTTTACTCCTGTCTAATGATCGAGAGCCACCATCAAAGGATTTTGATGTCCCTTTTGCATGTTTCAATACTGTATTGCTACCAGAAGATTTCAGTTGAAACGATGGTGATCTCTTGGGTAAAAAGCCATTGGAAGTCAATTTTGAAATGTTTTCAGCCCCACTGAGCGACTGGCGGCGTGAAGGACCATTGTTTGAGCTTCTTCCATCTGACGTGCTGCGAGTGGCCATGTTAGGTGATCTCAAAGTCTCTTCAAGAACTTTCAGCCGCAGTTGATATTTTTCCTGGAGGACAAAAAGAAAAGTTATTTTAAATTTAATTTTATTTGTTTAGTTAAAAGGAATAATCACATTAACCAAAGCCAATTACTTTCAACTGAGCTTCAGATTTTGCAGTCCGCTCAGTTATAGCAAGCTTGTCCCTGAGCTGCTGCATCTCGCCCTGTGACAAACAGCTTACAGTTATTGCGAGAACTTGTCTAAGAAATAAAATCCAGTTATTTAGCACAGAGAAACTAAAGGGTGACGAGTAACAGAAAAAGATGTATATATACCTGCAAGAACCTTCTTTCTTCTAGCCATTGTTTGACGGGCATCACTTTGTCATTAGCATCTTTCCATTCATTAGCTACCACGGTTGCCACCCTATTTGCTGTTACTTTGGCACGAGCCAGCTCCCTATCAAGAGTTTTTCTTTCCTCCTGAAAATTAAAATAAAAAAAAGGCATTCCACTTAAGGGTTTCATCATACTTTTCCATAGCAATATCTGTAAATGAGAATTGAGCATGTGTATGTGTGTGTGGCGCATTACATTCATCTCCTGAACTTTCCGCTGGTAGTCTCGTACAGCATTGGCAGCTGCACCACCAGCAAGCACTGCCTCTTCAAGCTCACGTACAGTTTGGGTAAGTTTTTCAACCTCCGCAACCTTTTGCCGATGCATTTTGTCCAAAATCTTGTTCTCTTCCTGAAGAAATAGTAAAATCTCATGTAAGAGAGAGAATAAAAAAAGTTCACTACTGTCGACAAATAGCTGTCCCAAAAAGAAACAGCACGCAAGATGCAATACCTGGCAAATTTCTATCTGCTTCATCAATTCTTGGTTCTTGTTTTGCAGATCATCCACCATAGATGCTTTCGCCAGCGCGACCTGCACAGTTCTCTCTGCTTCAAGTAGAGCAGCCTCTTTTGATTTGGTGAGCCTGTCCAATGCTTTGTTATCGTCCTGCAGCTTTGCAATCTGAAAGGAAATAGGAACAAATATCTAAGCAATGCTCTCAATGAGATTGCTTGTTTGAATAAATGAGCAGACACCTTAAAATACAAACCTCCTGTCGAGCAAGTTTGAGCTCGGCCTCCAAGGGAGCCAGGATAGCTTCAATTGGAGGCATATCATCGTCCTTTTGAGCAGCATGAACTCTCCGAAGAGTGGCTTCTGCTGCAAATTGAGCTGCCATGGAGGCCTTCTTTTCATCATTTATTCTCTTAATTTCAAGATTCTGCCCAGGAAAAGTATGCTCATAAGAGCATGTATTCTATAAATGTCCAGAAGGAGGATGGGGGAGGGAAGAGAGAAGAACTACAGCCAGTACCTTGCTTTCTAGAAGAGATTCTGTTAATTTGAGCTTCTCCTCCACCCTTGTCAACTCTTCAGTGAGCTAGAGCAAAACAAAGAATCTTAGGGGCTGTTTGTTTTCATTTTCTGAGTAATCTTTCCAATTTTTACTATTTAAAACTCTGAAAATGCATTTGTTTTACTCATTTTTATCAGAAATACAACTTATTTTTATTTTCAAAATCCATTTTCAAACATACTAACATTTCATGTCTCTTCATACAGAAAATATCATAAAGTAAACATATTTTCATTTCCACGCCTGTATAATCATCATAAAAACATAACTAATCCAAATATAATTTCATTTTAACACAAAAATCTACATGAAAATGCTCAAAATATGAAAATGAGTATGAAAATGAAACTAAACTGGCACTTAGGTTAATGTACTATTGCACCTCAGAAAAAGGGAAAAACCAAGAATGAAAGAAAGGAAACATTACATTCAATAACTTCCAAGAAGAAAGTGAAGATCAAATGGTCTGGACACATAAAACTAATTCGTACATGGAAGATAGCTAATCCTTCAAATTTAACAAAACAATATCATAGCACTGACCCACATATGAGTTTATTCAGAACTGACTCACATTCAGCAACATTATTCTCCTTCTGCTACTGCCAAAAATCAAATGAACCTTATTATGGGACCAAAAGTGTAATTTATCCAAAGGCAGCCTTCACATCCATTTGCCATAGTCATAATATGCAAAATGACAAGCAATATGCTGGTGAATTTTAGTTTTGCGATTGGTAACAAGGTTGCAGTGAAAATGATTTTTGCATCTGATGAAGAAAACCTTTTTTCCGTGTGTATATAAGTCCTTGGCACCAGCATACTACATTTTTAGTTCATGTTGCATAAATTGTTTGAAGTTGTCTTGAGCTTGGATATGTACTATATCATATTGGGATTAGTAGTTGCCTTAAATTAGGGATCAATCGTATGTCAAGGGTAAAATCACTCATTTATGTGTGGATGACAGCCTTTTAGGCAAGTATGTTAAAATCGTAAAATTATTTCTACTGTGGGATATCCAATAGTTAGCATTGAATGAAAAGTGAACTTGATATTCTAACAAGCATCAACATATGCACTAGTGTCTCACAATGCCCATGAAACGAGACATCCCATGGACATCATGTTTCAAATTGGCACTGGTCAAAGTATGCTATAGAACTCAAAACTCTCCGCATTAAAATGCTACAATGTATCTTTGGACCAGAGACAAACCAAAGCTTAAAGATTTTTGCAACATGTATATCTAGTGCCTTTAAAATTGAATCAGTTTAGCATTTTATATATTAAAGCTATGTATTATATAATCCACAAGAAACTCAATGATTGCAATTGCAATTGGCACCATACAAGAAGAAGAACAGGTTAATCATGATCATAGAACAACATTCATTAAGCGTAACTCTAGATTTTTTCTCCTCTTGGCAGTTGGAACCGGTGACCAATAAAAAACCGTATTTCCTTTGTTTCCACTCCTTAGGTGCACAAAACAAGAACTTTTTCCAATTCCTTTCATATTTGAACTACTTTTTCTAGCACATGAGATCCAGGTCAAGAGCACGGGTTAAGACCAGTAACAAAGACAGACAACCATAGGAATTCTAGTTAGGCCTGTAGAAATGCATAAAAAGGTATGACTCTGATCAGTTCTTCATTTAATCTCCCTTTGACATAATCCACCAGTAAGCCTTGCAATAAGGTGTGAAACAATGTAATGGGTCACATAGTGCACTAACACTGAAAAATATTTAAAAATACAAATGTCAACTACAGCAGGGTTGAAATTAGATTACTTACACATATTACTAACTCTTTCAATTAGCTTCATATTTTAAACTTCCATAAAAAATACGAGATAGTAGATCAGTTTCTAATAGAAATATTCAACAACAGGCAACTAAACACACTTCACACAAAAAAGAAAAGGAGAAATGAGAAACAATGAAACCTCTTCAACAGCTTTTTCACGAAGTCTCTCCGACAACTTCAAAGCCCTGATCTGAGACTGCACTTCCCCCAATTCCCTTTCCTTATCTGCAAAGCACAAAACCCCACGCAAAATGTCATCGTTTCAACATATTAGACACTATAACAAATCTTTCATATTGCTTATTTTCATCTAGAATTAAATGTATTACAAATAGCCAGGTCTCACACCAAGATGCCACTATCTCTAAATTGAAGATAATATAATACTTAAAATTATCACTTAAATAAATGAATACATCGAAACGGCAACGTTTCCAATCAAATCAAAGGGCGAATCCAGTGGATCCAGCTGAAGAGACTAACCTCTGACTTCGTTCTCGAGTCGATTGAGCTCCACCTTCACCGGATCCGAACCATGGAGCAGGTTTATAAACTCATCCGCGTCGAGGCTTGGCCGTACGGACATCCTCCGCCGCGAGGACGAACCCTTTCCTCCCTCCTTGAAGGATGACGACACTGTCAGCGGCGTCGCAGACGATGCATTGCCACTTGTCTCTCCAGATATCAGCTCCGGCGTCACGCCTACACTTCCCTCGCCGGAGACCTCCGCCATAACCGATCTACAGGGTATTCTCCTCGCGCATCAAATAACCAAAACCCCCCAAATCGATTTATACAGTATATTCAAATCATATAAATATAG
>JAGSPU010000869.1:0-29542 GCA_019321725.1 Paulownia fortunei | reverse complement strand
TTTATTTGTTGTTTAATTTATTTTGTATTTCATGAATAATATTGGCCATGTGTTTTAAGATTTTTTTTAAAATAATGTTGAGGCAGACTCATTAGTAATAACATGTATAAAATTTATGTTTGGTTTTCTATCTTTTGAGCTATATATTCTCTATTATCCAATAAGTATGTAATAAGACTGGATATGGTACTTGATATATATATATATATATATATGAGTTCAGTTACAATGTTTTAATTCCATCTAGAAGTTTAAGATCAACTAATTAGATTTTAAGAGCTCTAGGTTAATTTTGTTATATTGGCTAGGATTATGATATAACGTTCTGTGTTGATTGATTTATTGAGAATTATGCATTGTTGATTTTTCTAGACTTTTAAATTCTAGGTGATGAAAATTTAGAAATTTTATGGAGACCATAGCAGGAAAATGTTTACTATTTGTAGAAAATAAAGAAGATTGTCAAATTATAATTTTCTACAGTATGAAAGAAAGTAGTAAAAAAAAGTTATTATCGATCTTTGGGTTGTGTTAGAATTTTTAAAAATGACCAAGTTTACTAAAAATTCATTTGTGTGATCTTAGATCTCTTGATACATGTTGAAAAGAAGTTTTCAAGTATGCTATTGACTAATAATTGATTTTATCCTGGATATAGTTGTAAGAATAAATTCAATCTCTCTTTTAGTTTATGATATACACCTATTGGAATTCGATGAACCTTAAGTGATATTATTATAATGTTGGGCAAGGCATCAAGGTCTAGTGCTTCTCCTAAACAAGCTCCACTTCATATTCACCTATAAGAAAGATGAATCTTGAGGTTATGTATTATTTATTGCTACTTAATTGAGTAATAATTTGTAATAAGTAAGGTTTATTTGATAAATTAAGAGGAGCTACTATGATCTTGAAGATTGATTTTAAGTTTGAATTAATTATGAATTTCTTGTTGTGCCATTGGGTTGACTAATGCCCTAATTATTTTGATATACATGATGAATAATGTGTTTGATAATTCTATATAGGTATGTTTAGGGTGATATTCATTGATGATATATTACTGTAACGATGAGAAATATGATTGACCTTTCAATATGATCTTAGAAACTTTAAAGAAGTAGAAATTATTTGTTCAATTTAGTAAATGCAATCTTTTGATTATGCAATACAATATTTATTTTGGGATTGGTAATTTTCTTAAGAAGGTGTCTTTGTAACTATTTAAAACTTCAAGGTTTTACTGAAATAGAGAAGACCAACAAATATGATAGAAATAAGAAAAGTTTTCTGGGTTAGTGATATTATTGGGTATTCAGTCAAAATTTCCCCTTAGTTGTTATTACTTTATTTCATCATACATACAGGTATACGAAATTTGAATGGTTCGCTAAGTGGGAAGAAATATCTAATTACTTAAAGAGAATTGATTTGAGCTTCAGTAGTGACTCCAACTTTAGATATAAATTATTTATTGTGTATAGTGGTGTATCTCATTGTGTTTTGATATATGTTTGATGGAATATAGAAATGTTACTCGACACTCTTTGAGTTAATTAGATTATTTATGTAATACTACATATGACAATATAAAATTGAAATACTTCAAATGTCTATATACTTAAAAGGAGTTGAACTTGAAGAAATGATGAATATTACTAGTAAGTGAATATATTGTATGATCTATATAACTACAGATGTCATTGGAATGAAATATCTCAATAGATTAATATTCAAACAAATTTTACATCATAAACTATTATGGGAGTTGAGGGTTGTATAGAGGATGAATTAAAGTTAATGGTGAATTATCTATTTATTAATATTTTGATAAGACTGATTTTGATTGATCCAATTTCAAAAGCACAAAATAAGGTCGATGAAAGGTTAGGATTAAGATGAAAGGCATAAAAAGCACTTAAATAGATTTTTGTATTAAGTGATAATAATCTCTTAATAAGAGATAGATGTGACTATGAGGAATAAGAAATTGCAAGACTAAGTTTTAGGTGATGATCATGTACTTTTTATTTGTTTTATTTAGTGGTATGAATGATGTTTGTGATCTTAAGAAAATGTATAGATATCGGATACTGGATGAGCTATTATGGAATATATTGTTAATATTTGGCTTGCCACTAAAAAAAAGGATATACGTAAAAGCGCATATGTAAGAATGATTTAGTTATTCTTTTATTTTCAGGTGGAAATGAGAAAGCATTCATGAATTTTGTACATGATAATGGGATTAGGTTATTGTTCATAGGTTAACTGAATATGCTCATTCTTTCTCAATTTACCCTAGGTATTTCTTGGAAATCTATGGAAAGATAAATGTATAGGAAGTTGTTAGACTTTATGATTTATTAGTGTCTATTAGTTCTGATACAGATTTAAGGTCTTTGTCCACTTCCTAGAAGATCTTACATCAGGTATTGGGAACAAAATTATATCTTAGTATTGTGATCATCCATGCATCAATGGGCAATCAAAACAATCAAATTAGACTTTGCAAGATATGCTTAGAGCTTGTGCATTAGATTGTTGATGTCAATTGAGAAAAAATTTCCTTGGGTGGAATTTCTTATAACAACAGTGATAAGGTTACTTAGGATGGTTCTCTATGAGGCATTGTATGATAGAAAATATAGGTCATCATTTTATTTAAATGAATTTGGTGTTCTTTTAGGCTGAATATGGTTTGGGAAATGATAGAAGTGGCAGAATAAATTGCCAATGTATGAAAACTAGTTAGAGGTAATAGAGTTATGCAGATTAAAGAGGAATATCGTTATAATTTATGATAGGGGATCAAATTTTTGAAGGTGTCTCCAATGAAATGGATTATGCGGCTTGGACAGAAAAAAAAAATTAGGGATGTTACATACAAATTTGATCCTAGGTACATTGATTTATTTTGCATTACTGAGACAATTGAGGATATTGCATGTAAACTCGACCTCTTTGCAACAATGTCTAGAGTTCACAATATTTTCATGTGTTCATTTTAAGAAAGTATATCATGAATCTATTTCATCTATTGAAGAAGGAACCAATAAAACTAAATTGAGGTCGGAGATATGAAGAAAGACCTATAGAGATTTTAGTAAGGGATGTAAATCAACTTCAAAATGAGAATATCTCATTAGTTAAAGTACTAAGGAGAAGTCAATCAACAGAAGAAGCTACTTGGGAAAGGAAGCATAAAATGATAATTAAATATCTAGAGCTTTTTGCTAAGTAAAATTTAATAGCCAAGCCTCACACTACTCACTTGGCCAATATGATTCAAGCATTACGTGCCAATTTCATATGCTACTTGCATTTCTATTGACATTGTATAATTTATTTTATTTTATACGACATTCTTGAATATTAAACTTAATTGTGAAGCTCTTACACAGTCTTAGTTATTGAATTTCCTAATCTAAGTAGTTGATTTTATATTGAAATAAGAACAAAATGAGGTTGATCAATATTAGATATAAATGGGATATATAGATTATAATTTTGAAAGTGTTAAAAGTGTTACTAGTAAACTTATATGGTTTGATTCGATTTCATCCTGGTATTCCAAAAGCATATAAGGGTAAATTACATATTTGGGACATTGGACATAAGATACTATAATTGAAAGGTGATATTACAAAATTCATTTATTTATAAGATTATATAATTTTTAATATGGACAATTATTCAAGAATCGGATGGCAATCGGGTAAGAAATTAAATGAACAGTTGGGAAATTAGCATATGAATTATCTATGGGATTTATGGTAATTAAAATAGGATGAAATAAAATTAATGTATAGTAAGATACATCTGATCTAAGTTTGAAATATAGGTAAAAGGTCAGATTTATACCATAATTTGTCACCTCATACTTGCTACCAAGCTTAAGCAAGCACCTCAAGTGCCACCTCAAGCTTTCCTTCACCCTTAAGCCATGACCAGACCCCTATTTCAGCCATTTTCAACTCCCAAATACACACCTTAAGGTCTCCAAGTGCTCCAAATTGATTCCCAGTTGAAATAAAAGCAAGAAAAGCAAAGGAGAAGTGATTACTATCAAGTTTAACCTCAAAATTTGCACAGGTAACACTTACCTATGATTTTGCCTTTGGTTTTTAGATTATTCTGAATGATTTTATTGTGTATTAAGCTTTCAATATCTCTTATAAAAGTGTTAGAAAGTTTTTAGTTAGACTTTAGTGCTCAAAGAAAGGGTTTTTGATGACAAACACTTAATAGGAAATACTTGTGGCAGAAGCTGTCACCTTGCTTTTTTCTTGTGTTTTAGGCTTCAAAAGTGTATGGTATGTTGACTAAAACCTATACGTATCATCATATACAATTCATATATGTTTTATGAGTATTGGAATAAATTTTCATTGGTTAGAAATTGAAATAGGGCATGATATTAAAGAGATGCTCAAAACTGTCACCATTGAATTTCAGATTCTATTTTGTGTGAAGGGGACTGGTTTTGCCGCATTAAATCCATTAGTCTTGTAAATTCTATAACCTGGTTGTCTCTTTGTATAAGTTATATAAGTGTGGAAAAATTCGGGAGTGATTGAATATACGTAAGGGTACCAAAACATTAATGTCATGAAGTGCGCAAAATTGTCACGGTAGAAAAAATCTGTTTCAGTATGTTGTGAAGGGAGCTGAACTTGGGAAACTATATCAGTGTTTTAGTCATTCTATGACATGGTTATATTATTTTTTATGTTATTTAGTGTATTAAAATTGGAGAGTGAATGAATATGTCTATGGGTGTCAAAATTATCTTGCAAATTAATATGACAGCAAACAAATGTGAAATTGTAAATCTGTCCCATTTGGTTCATTAACATGTTCCAATATAGATGTGGTGCATTTGATCCCTAACATTTAGAAAAATATTATAAGAGTTATAATACATCAATTAAATGAGGTTAGTATACATTTAATATGTGAAACAAAGGTGCGTAGAAGGTTGTATTCGGTTATAGTTTTCAAGTGGTAAGGTTGTTTAGTTAAATTGAGATTCAAGATCTTTATACTACATTAGGTATAATGAACTTGTTAATTGAGGATGGTGATTTATATCTTGTATTTTTATAGATTTTCAAAATCTAGGGTTGGGGAGTAATACTTAAGAAACCTAGAAGTAGCACACAACCGATCAAAGGTAAGTAAAGATTCATTTGCAACTACAATGCATAGACATAGTAAATGAGTAATTTATATGTAATATCATAGATCATATGTGCATAGAAGAGGCCACGCATTACTGTCATTCATGTCCATTGAGCATACATACATGGGAATTGGCACGTGCATGCATCATATACGAGCATTGTGATAAATCTTGCATTGCACGACATGATTGTGAGAAATTAAAATATTTTGCTGACCACTACTAGTGCACCGAAGCATGCATGGATTTTCATGGTTGTATGCATGGATTTGCAGGTTCGTGTGCATGGATTTGCATGCTTATATCATTATTGGTCATTGGATTATGGCGGTGTGCAGAGCACTTTTCTGGTGCATAGGTAGTAGCATTGGTCAGGGGCCCAAGAAAGAAATAATTTTGAGAGAAATGTTTGATGCATGGAATTGCATTGTGGCATAGCATTTTAAGATGCATGACTTGATATTGTGGATTATTCTTTGACATGCATATTCTTTACTTGTTGAGTGTTAGCTCATATAGTTTATGCATTGTAGATGAGTCTGATGATATTTAATATCATAGGCTTACTAGGCAAGCCGTTGGGGTTCCTACAGGTTCTAAGGATCAATGTACATGGATGATGACCTATAGGTTGTGTTGTGGGCATATTCTAATTTTTACAATAATTATTATTGTGTAAATTGTTGTCTATATATAAAGGGTTACAAAATGCAAAATGTCCTTACTTCTTCCGAAAGTTTAGGCTATTATTTTAATTTTTGAGTCTATTGCATTATAATTTTGGGATGTCGTGTCATATATAAGTCTTGAAATTTTATAGTAAATAAGTCTAAGAATAGTGTGACTGTGATGGGTGTTGTATTTTTTTTATAAACGATGATTTTTCTATATACATTGTTATATGTGAGAAAACATTTTACTATTTTCTCAAAGTGCTACATTTGATAAAAAAACAATATATATATATACACATGCACACACATATGCTACCTTGTCAAAATTATTGTTATATCAATATTTATATTCAGTGTTGGGGGGTGTTACAGACTGACGTGAGATTGAGAAATTGTATGATGATGAGATTCGAAGAGATCGAGTCAAATATGTATGAGTAGGAGATGTTGGAAATTGGATCACGTTTAGGACCCTTGACCCAATTGACATCCATATTTAGTTGGATGTCTCCACAATTTGAGTGAGATTAAGTTTTCTAGTTGGAATGGGATTCCTCCTTGAATAGGAATATATATCTCTAATCCTCATCCGACAGAATATGTATGAGTGAACGTAATTCTCCCAAAAATTCTCTCCATATTCTCTCAATTCTTTTTCTCTCTCAATCTTCCTTGGAGTATCACCATAGACTCCAAGAATTTGAGGTGCGTAATTGAATGAATAACTCTAGTAGATACTCACCACCAATGAGAAAGGCATGTTCGTGATTCAATCAAAAGGAGACTGGTAGACAAGCTTGATTCGGGATATGTGGATTGACAATCCGTTACGATAGGTATATCCGATCCACATTAATTATATGAATATTTGATTCATATTATATTATTGTTAATTTTCTTATAGTCGAGATAGAGTTCTGCCCAGCAATAAATGTAATGGATGGGAAAAATGGCAATAGACTCATTCACACTTGTTGAAGTAGATATGCTCCTCAAGCCATGGTATATGCTCACGGGGTGTAATGGAAAAATATGGTATCAGGCAAAATAAGATTTTTTTACAAAATTCATCCATTTATCTGAATATATAATTTTAATCAGCTCTAAAAAATATTAAAGTTATTTAGATAAGTTTCAGAAAATATAACCTGATAAATAAAAGATAATTATTTTATTCTTTATCCTTTGTGAAACCACGAACCCTCCATTCTAAGCTTCAATCTAATTGATTCAGTAACCATGGCCTTCCAATCTAAACCTCCACACCAATGGAAATGAGTAGACACTCACAATACCAAATTATACCGTATAACTTTTATGGTGATGTTTTCGACTCATGAAATCACAAGAATGGACTTAGGAAAGGGAAAGGAAAACATTCAATAGAATTTTGAGATTTCTAAGGCTCAAAAAACGTCTAAAATGGGAGAAAAGAAGAGATCTCCTTTTTATACTTGCTGAATTCATTTCTAACTCTAATTGAAAGATAACTATATCTAACAGGAAAGATATCTTTATCTTCCTTTTGTGATTATTATAATTCATTATTCTATACAATACTTATAAATATCAAAATAAATATCCCATAATTATTTATTACCCATGCAGTAATATCACATATTTTCGATAATCTTAATATTTGTAATTAACACCCAGTTTAGGAAATAATTTCCTACAAATATAAGCATAATATAATTTGTTGTATAAAATCCATTACAACATTTACGAAGGTGGACTTAAGACCTATAGACTTATAATAATAAACTCCAATAATTTTGGATGATGAATTAAATTGTTTAATAGTTCATCCAATTTATTAATTCCAATATTACACCACTAAAAATATGAAATTGCACTCTTGTAGTTATAGAGTAATTTATTCTGATCAACACTGAGTAGTCTATCTATAAAATCATTACATATGATTTGACCCTGCATAAATGATTAGAGCTAGATTTTCCATTAACCTCTCTAGTTATCTCCTGTTCCTTGTGTCCAGACCAATGAACAATATTTATAATCAAGTTATAAAATTGAGGGCTAAATTATTTAGTTCTAGAATTAACTAATCAAGAAAATCATTTTTTCACTTCCTATAGAAAAATCCATATCTGTAAGTTACATTATCAGCTACCTATCCCAATTTGATCCCAAAATACAACAAACCTTTAACAAGTAATCAAAAATCACACTGAAATAAATAGAAGTCTATAACCACTCAGGATTAAGGTCAATCAATATATGATCATCTATTGATGATCTAAATTTTTAAAAAAAACAACAAAAATATTGTGAAAATTCAAATTACATTTGGTCCTATCCTATATAATCACATTATATAAAATACATTCATTTAGATGTCACTATATCAATAGTCTGGATAAGACCATTACATTCTTAATGTTAATGGACGATCCCATCTTTAATTAATTTTATTATGAACTAATTTAATTTATTATCCGTAATCTTAATCATCTCCTACTTATATACTAAGAGGTCACATTAATAAATAGGAATTTTCTAATATTCATAAGCATACCAATATGCACAAAAATAAGTAAAAAATATTACTTTAGCAAATAATGTTATAATACATACTTTTAGGACACTATCTCTAACACACCATAGCTTAAGGAAGACATGGAGATGTTTTTTATTGCAAACATATGTAAAAAGCGAGGCATAGACGGCTACATAGATCTTATCTCGATGAAGGATGTCTTTATGATGGCCTAATATGTCCTTCATCTCCCAATACGTGAAAGGATACTTTACAAACCTTGGATGGTAAAATTCTCCATGAGCCTCCATTGATGCTGAGATGATGGTTCGGGAGTAGAAACTCTGTACACGTGGCTTTAATGTTGTGAAGTGAGGATTTCAAAAGAAGAACCCTAAAATAGGAAAAAACACTGAAATGGGGATTGATCGTCTCCTAGGTTACCTCCTCTGACCATTCGGAGATGTGCATAGACTTGTTGAGGGATTGAGCCGTGGAAGAATGAGCACTAGTGATCGGCTTGTAGTTAATTAACTCTGAACTATTTAAGTTTATTTTAGTTAAGTTCAATATTTGATTTACATCTCTATAGATAATTAAATGAATTTTTATGGTATTTCTAACCTTTGCATACACCGCATTTATCATTCCTCTTGCAATTATTTTTTTATTTCTTGAGTTTATTGGATGTATGTTTTTTGTTGAAATCTTATTCAAGGTGGTATTAGTACACAATTTGACTACTTTATGTTATGAAGTTGTGGTACGAAGCACAAACTTGCAAAGTAGAAATGAAAAAACTAAGGAAAAATGATGAACACTGGATTTTACATGGAAAAGCTCCAAAAAATTGGAGCAAAAACCACGGGCAAATTGTAGAAGGATTTCACTATTGCAAAATGATTACCAACCTCCTTCTCTATAAGAGGAGAAACACTCAAAGGAAAGACTATAAGTATTTAGGAGAAACATTTATATTATTTGTTTTCTCTCTAATGCAATCTCTCTTTCTCTTCATTTTTTCTCTCAAGAATGGGATGCTTCAAGACTAAAATTCAACACCTATATAAAAGCTTCAAGTGGTAGTATGTACGAAGTGATCTCCCAACTTTCTAATACAACCATTAAGTCTTCTTTTGTTTCCAAAGTGGCTTTGCAAATCATCAAGAATGACTTTGCCAATTTCAAGTGACTTTACCAACTTCCATGGTGGCTTTCAAAGTTTCAGAATATCTTTACCAATTTCCAAATCACCATGTATCAAATTTATGTTAATTTGCTACTTTTTCAAATGACAACAATTTTTCAAGTCACTATTTTCTAAAAGTCACAAATGTGATTTTACCACCACATTTCTCCCACTTAAAATCACTTTTGTTGTAACCCTTCCATCCTTTCTACAATTGCCATTTCCTGTTACTTATATTTCTGCAAGGCCAATAGAGGATCGACACCATATATACTTGTCAGTATTGATTGGCTTTGTTAATGCATCTGCAAGGTTATATTCTGTATGGATTTTCTAATATTCACAAAAAAAAGTGATTTTCTCTTCTTTATGTTTGAGCTCCTCCATTAGCATTTGCAACTAGATCGCCTCTTTGTTAGCTTGTGTAGCTGTGACATATTCTGCATCTGTTGTAGAAGTAGCCACAATATACTGCAGTTTTGAAACCCAGCTTACAACTCTTCCAGCAAGAGTAAACACAAAACTTGTTATGAACTTACTTTTATCAAGATCACCTACATAATTTGAATCAATATAGCCTTTGATAAAAAAAATTGATCCTTCATAACATAATGCAACATTTGAGGTACCCTTGACGTATCTCAAGGTCCTCTTTACGACATTTCAATGCTCTTTACCAAGATTCGCCACATATCGACTAACCACTCCCACTGCTTGTACAATGTCTGGTCTTGTACAAATCATGGAAAACATTAAGCTACCCATTGCTGATGCATACGGTACAACAGTCTGAGTTCAAATCCTTGTGCTTATTACAAGAGATTTTGTAATGATGATTTCATTATTATGTTGTTGTATTTGATGACATGTTGGTTGCAAGCCCTAACAAAGATCATATTAAAGAATTGAAGGCTTAATTGGCTAGGGAATATGAAATGAAGGACTTGGGACTAGCAAACAAGATTCTAGGGATGCAAATTCTCCCAGACAAAAATAATAGAAGGATTTGGCTTTCTCAAAAGAACTATTTGAAGAAATATTGCAGCACTTCAACATGTAAGATTGCAAGCCAATTTCTACCCCTCTTCCTAAATCTCAAGTTATCCTTATGCATGACTCCTAGAAATGAAGCAGACAGGATGGAGTGTGTTACTAGTTTTCAAGACCTTTAAAGTTGCGGATAGAACTTGAATAAGAAAAAAAGGTCAAGTGTCTAAGGTCAAATAATGGAGCCGAATATAGTGGCGATGAGTTTGATGAGTTTTGCTGACTTAAAGGCATAAAAAGATAGTACACAGTTGCATATACTCCTCAACAGAATGGAGTGGCAAAGCGGATGAATAGAACATTATTGGAAAAAACAAAAGCAATGTTGAGAATTGCGGGGCTAGCCAAGTCATTTTGGGCAGAAGCAGTAATGCATTTTGGGCTATTCGTCCTTCATATATTTGGATGTTCTGCATATGTAATGTACAATTCTCAAGAAACATTAAAGCTAGATTCAAAATCCAGGAAATGCATTTTCTCAGGATATGCCGATAGAATCAAAGGGTGTGATACCCGAGCCTCTTACTACTCACATGGCCAAATATGATTCATGCATTACATGTTAATTGTGTGTTATTTGCATTGATATAACGTCATATAATTCATTTTATTTTATACGGCATTTTTAATCATTAAACTTAATTTTAAAGCTCTCGCACGGTGTTGATTATCGAATCCCCTAACCTAAGTGGTTGATTTTGTATTGAGATAAGAAAATTGAGGTATCAATATAGTGAATAGTGCTAGGTTACAAGTGTAACCTTAGGAGTTCGAAAGGTGTCACCGAAAAGTTTATAGAAAGTAATTAGGCTCAATCATGAATTTTAATATTATATGTATATTTAAATCATACACTTAGGACAAATAGATATACAATACTATAATTTAAATGTTATATAACTAGGTTCATAGGTTTGTAACACTATCGGTGCACAAATTTATCAATCGGGCAAGAACCGATGATTTTTCGGGTGAAGAACCTAATGAACGGATATAGGAATTAGCTATGAGAATGAATGGTGATGAAGATAGATTGCAACCAAATAGGAATATGTGAGACACACAAGATTAGAGCTGCAAGATAAGGAAGAAAATCATATTATACCATTACATGCCACCTCAAGCTTATGCCACCTCATGCTTAGACTTATCAAGCTAGCACCTCAACCTATTCTTCACTCTTAAGCTAACAGCCACGACTTGAACCTTCTTATAAACCATTTTAGCTTCTAAATACATGGAAAAATATCTCTAAATAGGTCCTAAGTGATTCCAACCGAAAAAGGAGGCAAAACAAGCAAAGGGAAGGAGAAACAACCAAGTTCAAGTAGAAAACTGTGCAAGGTGAGCTTAACCTATGGGTTTGGCATGACTTTTAGATTTATTTTGAGGTTTATTGGATTATTAAGCTTTGAATATTATTTATAAATGTGTTAGGATTTTATTAGATAGGCTTTGATGCATAAATAAAGGGTTTGTGGTTGGAAATATTTGATAGAAAATACTTGTACTAGAAACTGTCACCTTGTTGTATTCTTGTGTTTTAGGCTTCAAAAGTGTATGGTATGTTGAATAAAACCTGTAATTATCATCATATAAATGTTTATATATGAGTTAAGAGTATTGGAATGAATTTTTATCGGTTAAAAATTGAAATAGAGAATGATATTGGAGAAACACTCAAACTGCCAAAGTAGCAAAATCTGTTTTGGTATGCTGTGAAGGAGACTGAATTAGGGGAGATAAATCCATTAGTTTTGGCAATAATATAACCTGGTTGTCTCTGTGTATATTTTATATAAGTGTGGTAAAAATTTGGGAGAGATTGAATATACGTAAGGGTGCCAAAACCATTAATGTCATGAAGTGTGCAAAACTATCACGATAGGAAAATAATCTGTTTCAGTATATTGTGAAGAGAGATGAACTTGGAAGCTATATCCATGAGTTTTAGCAATTATATGATATGGTTACATTTATATACATGTTATCTAAGTGTGGTAAAAATTTGGAAGTGATTGGATATGTTTAGGGATGTCAAAATTATCATGCAATTAAATTGGACAACAAGTAAATATGAAAATGTGAATCTATCTCATTTGATAACTTAGCATATTTCAACCTAGACATGTTGCTATTGAGTGTTAAAAATTAGGTACATGATATTAGAGTTATAATACTTCAATTATATGATGTTTACATGTATCTAAGATGAGAAATTAAGGTATTGGAGGGACTGGATTGGGTTCTAGTTTGCAAAACCTAGATAGCTTGGTGTTTAAGGTCTTAGTATGATATTTTATGCTTTCAACTTGCCAAATTGGGAATGGTGCTTGATGTTGGCAATATTACAGGCTATTTTACATCTAAGATTGGAGGGGAACAATAAACAAATCTGTACTAAGCCACCAACCAAGTGAAAGGTAAGTAAAGATTCATTTTCAACTACAATGCATAGACATAGTAAATGTGTGATTTATATGTAATACCATAGATCATATGTGCAAAGCAGATGACACACATTACTATCATTCATGTCCATTGAGCATACATACATAGGCATTAGCACGTGCATGCATCATATACGAGCATTGTGATAAATCTTTATTGCACGGCATGATTCTGAGAAAGAAAAATATTTTGCTGACCACTACTAGTGCACCGAAGCATGCATGGATTTGCATGGTTTTATGCATGGATTTGCAGGTTCGCGTGCATGGATTTGCATGCGTATGAGTATGCATGGATTTGCATGCTTATATGATTATTGGTCATTGGATTATGGCCACAAGGTAATAATCAACAGAGATGTAATATTTGTAAAGGATAAACTACAAGATGATAGCACTTCAAAGGAGAAACCGAAGACTACTACAATTCAAGTAGAAAATAGACAAGAAAAAGAGGTCTTAGATTCTTTTGAAGCAACACCAGAGCACGAAGAAGAAGAACAAGTTAAGTCTATAATTCCAAAAGTTAGGCGCTCAACTTGGGATAGAAGAGAGCCCACTTGGCACTCTCAGTACATTATGGGGGGCAATGTTGCACACTATTTACTAACAAAGGATGGAGAGCCATCAACTTTCCATGAAGCTGTAAATAACCAAGAATCTTCTATGTGGATGGCAACAACGCAAGAAGAAATTGAAACTCTTCATAAGAACAAGACTTGGGGGCTTGTTTCACTATGACATGGAAAAAAGCCATTGGCAACAAAGGGGTCTATAAGATTAAGTGAGATGGCAATGACCAAGTGGAGCAGTATCGTGCAAGATTGGTGGTAAAAGGATATGCTCAGAAAGAAGATACCGGATTCAATAAAATGATTTCTCCTGTAGTTCGACTCACAACAATTAGAGTAGTTCTGGCTAGGTGTTCTACATTTGACTTACCATTAGAGCAGTTAGATGTGAAAACTATATTACTTCATGGAGAACTTGGATAAGAAATTTACATGCTCTAACTAGAAGGTTTTAAAGAAAGAGGAAAAGAGAACTTGGTTTGTAGGTTGATCAAATCTCTATACAGTCTCAAACAAGTGCCGAGATGTTAGTATAAAAGATTTGATTCCTTTATCATGAGCCATGACTACACCCAACATTTCCTGGAGTAGTCATCAATAAAAGATACAAAATATCTTGCATCTCCCAGGGATAAAATTAGTGCTTGCCAAACATCAGACTAGACTAGCTCTAGGATAGTTTTGCTTCTAGCAGTGGAATTACTAAATTTCAATCTATGTTGCTTGCTACTAACACAATGCTCACAAAAGGGTAATGATACCTCTTTGAGTCATGGTAGAAGCTTTTGTTCTGAGAGAATCTTCAAACCTCGTTTTGATATGTGGCCAAGTTTGCGGTGCCACATCATCGTCGATTCTTCTACAGAACTTGCCGAGGCAACATATGCTTTCCCCTCCTATAGTTTTTCTCTTTTAAGCATGTATAGATTTAAAGCTATCTTCTCAGCTTTCATCACCACAAGCGCGCCTTTGATTATCTTCATGATCTCATCTTGAATACAAGTCTTATAACCAATGTTATCTAATTGTCCGAAAGACAATAGATTTTTCTTCAGGCCCTTCACATGTCCTATCTCCTGGATAGTGTGAATTATACCATCGTGCATTTTTAGTTTTATGGTACCAATATGGGCAATCTCTAAAGCATGATCATTACCCATGAATACAAATCCTCCTAAGATTGGTTTATATTGATGAAACTAATCTCTCCGTGAGGCCATATGCCATGAATCTCTTGAACATCAGCAAAACAAGATATGCCTTATGTAGTTGCCTCACTGTACAGGATTTCACCATCATCTGAGGTACTTGCAACATTACCTTGAGGGTTTCTTCTCTACATTCTTGTTGTTTTCCCAACACTCTTTCTTAATATGCCCTTTCCTGCCACATTTGAAACATTTAATATTCTTTTTACCTCTTGACTTGGATCTACCATGATTTTGGCTCCTACTAGAACCATGTTCCTTCGATCTTCCTCTCATTATTGATAATGCCTCTGCTTGTTGCAAATTTGCTAGCTTATCCTCCTTGCTCTTGTACTTATGCTATTCTTCTAAAATAGCTGCTGCTATATCCTCAAAGACTAGATAGTCTGTGAGAATATTATCGGTCAAGTTGATGATTAGTTGATCATAAGAATCTAGTAGACTTTGAAGTAAAAATTTTGCACGTTCGGTGACATCTATTTTGTAACCTAACTTGGAGAGTTACAAAAATAGAGTATTCAAGGTGTTGATGTGATTTGTTATTGAAGAATATTCTGACATTCGAAGAGTGTAGAGTCTTCTATTCAAGAAGACTTTGTTGTCAAGTGACTTGGCCTCGTACAACTTTGTTAGAGTGTCCCAAATCTCCTTTGCAGTATTCTTTTCTTCTACGCTTGACAAGACTTCATCAGCCAAACCAATGTGAAGATTGGCGATAGCATTGTCATTCATTTTCTTCCATTTGCTATCGTCGGTGATCTCTGTCAGTCTCTCTCCAATTGCCTCCAAGCAATCTTCTTTTGTTAAAATTGTCATCATCTTCTTTTTCCATAACGAGAAATTCTTCTTGTTGAACTTCTCTATTTTAGACTTCACTGCATCATTGATAATGTTTCTTTCCACTAAATGGATTGAACCGTTGCATAAGAACTGGTGACAAACCCGACTCTGATATCATTGTTATAAAGTTGTGGTATGAAGCACAAACTTGCAATTGAAGTAAAAATGAGAAAACTGAGGAAAAATAATGAACACAGGCAAATTGTAGAAGGATTTCACTATTGCAAAAGGATTATAACAACCTCCCTCTCTATAAGAGAAGAAACACTCAAAGGAAAGACTATAAGTATTTAGGAGAAACCTTTACATTTTTTTTTCCTCTCTAATACCCTCTCTCTTTCTCTTTGTTTTTTTACTCAAGAATGGGATGCTTCAAGTCTAAAGTTCAATACCTATATATAGGCTTCAAGTGGTAGTGTGTACGAAGTGATCTCCCGACTTTCCAATGCAGCTATTAAGTCTCTTTTTATTTCCAAAATAATTTGGAAGTCATCAAGAATGACTTTGCCAATTTCAAGTGACTTTACCAACTTCCATGGTGGCTTTCAAAGTTTCATAATATATTTTCTAATTTTTAAATCATCATATATCAAATTTATATTGATTTGCTACTTTCCAAATGGCTACAATTATTCAAGTCACCATTTTTTAAAAGTTACGAATGTGATTTTACCACCACGCTTTTTGCTAAAGTATTAAATAAGTAATGTATGCAATTTGATAAAAATTATTATTTCACTAGTGACATTAGTTTTAATAATTTCAAAATTAGGTTCTTTAGGACTATAAACTACTTTTGTCTACAACTTTCACGGATAGCATATATGAGTTCTTGTATAATGATATATGTGACCAGCCAAGTTTCCACATAAATATGAGGGGAAAAAAGTTATAATTATATTCCTTTCAAGCGAAGTCATTTTACATGGTATATAATTTTAAAGCTATTTTTATTATATAGTAATGTATACGTGTAATAAAACATTCTTTAAACCAATGTAAAAACCAACTTTGTTAATGTACACATGTAATAAAACCACCCCATATCGGACAAAAATCGCATCTCTGTAAAATATTTACAAAATGTCAATTTAAAATTTTTATTTGGCAAAATTACATATGATAATTCAGTTTAAAATTAGTAAAATAGAAAATTTGAAATCACATCATGATGATCCCTAGCTACTTATAGTATTATCTATATGGTAGCAATTATAAGAAGAAAAAAGGATGAGAAAAATTCGAAGTTTCAACATTGCAATGGATTACTGAAGAATAATTAAAGCTCATGTGCAGCTCAGGAAAAGAAAAAAAAAAGAAGAAAAAGAAAAAGAAAGAAAACTCGTTACCTGTAGAATTTATATCGCAAGGGCAGCAGTGCTTGTGCTCATGGGAATGTGTTGCGATGTATCAGTTACAAGAAGTTCCACCAACATGCGAATTACACGAGAAAAAGAGGACTCACTGTAGAAGGTGATGAACAGAGCAGTGTGCAGATTATTCAAATTCGCATCGCAAATTCAAGCTTCAGATTTTCTCTTTAGCGGCAGAAAGTTCCTGAAGTTGTTTTCCTGCAGAGGCAAATAATTGAAAAGAGAATTTTTGCGTCTTAGTCGAACGATTCTTCTCGGGATGAAGTTCTCAACCTTCAGTTGAAATTCACATGGTTGCGTACTGGTGCACTTACCCATGGGAGCAGAGGTTGCATTGTGCAAGGAACTACTTCCCCTACTTCAAACCAAGTTTGTTCTCCAAGATAATCATGGCCTTAATAGAGAAACAAGTTCAATTCCCGTTACACATTTTCATTGGCTCCCGGTATGAGATTCGCATTAGCTTAGATCTTGGAGTTGTGGCCCATAGTAACAAAATTATCCGAATTGTTAAAAATAATAAAACACAATAATTTTATAAGATGTTGGAATTCTGTATATCTTTAGAAATAGCAATATAACAAAATTATCTGAATTTTTTATTAACATGGTGATTTATATATGAATTTTATTTCTATTTTAGTAAGATTATATGATACTAAGTTGTTTTTCTATTTTTTTAATACATGTATAAGTTTAGTTGATAACATAATTTCTATTGATAATTTTTACATATAAACGCATTATTTTTATAAAATAATTAAGGATTTTGTATCAATATATTCCTAAATTTTATTGACGAGATTTTTTCATTTTTTTCTAAATTATCCGGAATAATACTCAATTATAAATTTTTGAAATTTAATGAGTAGTTTTGGAATCCCGAATTTGTTACTACGTTGTGGGCCTCTCATGCCCCTAATTAGTTAAATATGAGATGGAAAAATTATGATATTTAATACTTACAAGTATATTATAATTTTTGTTAAAAAAGTTATGAAAACAGATCATCAAAAAAATATAACAATGATTAATATACGGATTCACGGGCATGCGATTAATATATGAATATAAAAAAACTATTCGGGAGCAAAATTATGGCTTATTTTGATTTTATTTTTATATGAATTAGGTTTGTACTTATTTTTAAAATTATGCAAAAACATATTTTTTGAATATTCTCATATTATTTAATTTATAATTATGACATAAATTAAAGACAACTAATTAATATTTAGTATATTCATAATTATTATATTTTTACTTTTTATTTATATGATATTCATTAATACTTATAAATAACTTTTAAATATTTTTTAGATTACACTTAAATGTTATAAATATTTATTAAAATATAATATTATTCATCAAGTATTTACGAGTAAGCATAATACATTTACTAAATATTTTACCTCAAAAGTATAGAGTATTACTCAATGATTCAAAATGTGTATCGAAAATAAAAGTATTTTTTAGTTATTCATACATATATGTATTACACGAATATAAGATGAGTTTTAATTAGGCAAAATTACATTTTTGATCTTGTATATTGGCCTAGATAGACATTTAGTCCTCTAATTTTTTGGATCACCGTTTGGTTAACACTAGCTTTCAATTTTTGTAATTTTAGTACTATTTTATCCAAAATTTGTTATACCTCGCGGGAATAGCTGACTTGTCACCTAGAGTTGCTTGTGTGGAGTCAATTTTGGGGATTTTTATTTTTTGGAGGAAAAATTGATGATGTGTCGCCTACTTGAATTTGGGGGGGGGGGGGGGGGGAGGGGGATAACAAAAATTTACTTGCCAAGTGGATATAAAAAGATTTTAAGTAATAATTTGTTTAAAAAAATTCTTCTTCTTCTATTTGTAAAATTTAAAAAAAAATCAGTATAATAAAAATGTAAATATAAATTATTTATAACTTTATAGCAAATAAAAAAAAAGTAGCAACATTTCATATTTGATATTTAAAAAATACATTTAAGTTCAACAATAAATGAAATAGAAAATAGTTACATAATATACTTAAATAATTTTTTATTTTTTAAAAATAGAAATAATTTTAAAAATGACAGAAAATAATAAAAAATTATGTTAATAAAACTTTGAGTTGTTTAACTCCTCCATTATATATTTTGCCTCTAGCATACTTCAATCACTATAAATAGGCAATATATTAAGCTTGTAAGAGTAGGGGTTACAGAAAAAAGAAATTTTTATTGTTGTCTTTCTTTAAGCTAAGTTTTCTAATAGTAATATAAGTTTTCTAGTAGTAATACAAATGTATTTTCTAGTTTTTCTTCTATTTTTAGTCTTTTCTACTTCATTATATCTTTTTGAATTTTATTTTATTGAGGAGAAAAGGTGAACCTCTTAATGGAGAAAGAGGAACGATTATAAAGGTAGAAATATTTAAGTGTGTTGTATTATTATTTTAATTTTTGATCTAAACTCTACTTGTTTTGTGGTGATTCTTGATTTATGTATTACTAATAGCACAACAAATACTTGGATTCATTTAGCTAGATATTTGGTTTTACTACACCAACCGCTAACGTGAAACCTTAATTTGTTGTAAACAAAGGTATGCATAAATACTTGATCTCATAAACAAGTGTTAGTGTTAAGAGATAATTTGTAAATAGTAAGACAATATCATGATTACCTTATTGTATGAGCTATTTGATAACATCTTCTCATTGGAACCTTCATTATATATAGATTTCAATAGTGGCAATTAAAAAAGATAAAAATAAATAAATAATCATTCATCTATCCAAAACTCAAGAGCGGATCCCTAATTCTCAATACTTTTATTATTTTAATTTTTTTTAGTTATAGCATATATTATTTTTTAATATATATTCTAAACCACATAAAGCTCATCTTTTATAAATATAATCTTAAAATCTTAAAATCTTCAAACAACGTCCTTGTGTATTGACCTCGTACTCACGAGAAATTTATTACTTGACACAACCTACACTTGGGTTTGCAACCTTATAATTGTAGCAAGTTTTTGGCGCCATTGTTGGGGGAAGGCAAAGTAAGTTTTCAGGTTTGTAAATATTTCTCCTTTGTAAATATAATGTGTTTATTTTCTTTATGATTATATGGTTACATGGTATTGTAGTCATACTTATCGGTGTTTAATTAGAAATAATTTTGAAATTTTGTTTGAAAATTTGTTTGAGTCACCTCCACACACTTCCACCATGACTAAAAATGAAAGTGTTTAGGATGAAAATGAGAATCAACATGTGCCTACCATGCGTTATTACTTGCACCCTCCTCGAAATTCTTCTCCCTCTTATATTATTTTTCCTCTTAATGCAAATAACTTTCGATTCAAATCAAGTATGATCCCTTTATTTTCTAATTTCCATAGTTTAGACTCTGAAAGCCCTTACTTGCATCTGAAAGAATTTGATGAAGTATGAACCACTTTTGATGATCAAACTTGTACAAAAACTTGGCTTAGTTCTTTAAAACCTAGGTCAATTGACACTTGACAAGAAATGCAAGCTGAATTTTTGGAAAAGTTCTTTCCAACTCACAAAACTAATGCTTTGAAAAGACAAATCCAAAACTTCTCTTAAAATTCTAATGAAGTTTTTTTTCAACATTGGGAAAGAATTAAAGATTTGTTGAATTCATGCCCACATCATGGTTTTAAAAATTGGTGCTTAATTAGTTTCTTTTATGAAGGTTTAACTCCTAAACAAAACAATTTGTTGAAACAAAGTATAATAGTGAGTTTCTTGATAAAGAACCTGATTAATCCTTAGGATATCTATCCATTTAGTAGAAAACACTCAATCATGGCATAATGTTAATTCTTATGAAGGTTCTATTAGATCTAATCTTGCTAATAGTAATAAAAAAATATTACCTTAGTTAAGAAGATGATCTAAATGCTAGGATTGCTAGTTTAAGCTGAGGCTATGGAACTTAAAAAAGTAAAGAAAATCAAATATGTGCAAGAAGAAGTTTGTAGCAATTGTGAACTTATGGGGCACCCCACCAATGAATGTCCAAACATTCTAGTGCAAGCAAATTTTATGAACACATTCCAAAAGCCTTTCCATTCTCCATATACCAAAAACTTACAATCCACAATGGAGAAATCATCTCAATTTTAGTTGACAAGATGATAACCGTGCCCAACCGCTACATTCACAAAAGCCACCAAACTTTTCTTCTTATCCAGCTCCACATATAAAATCCCTTAAGGAGACTTTGCAATAATTTATGCATAAACAAACAAACATCAATAATCAAACTTCACAAGCCATCAATGAGATCAAAAACACACTTTCAACTTTAACCACCTCTTTGCGCACTCAGGAAAAAGGTAAGTTTCCTGCTCAACCTCAACCTAATCCTTCCACTAGTGTCATATTTTTTTTCAGGTGAAAATTCAGTCAAGGAGGCTAATTTGGTCACAACTCTTGAAAGTGAAAAAGTTGTTTACAAGACTATTCATCTCAAGGAGAAAGTTTCTAATCCACCTTCAAGAATGAAGAATGAAAATAATGTTGACAATGAAGTTAAGTGTGAAAATGATGAAAAAAAAAATATTTACCTCCAGCACCCTTTCATCAAAGATTGCAACTAACTTAGAAATTGAATTCAAATTCTAAAATCTTTGAACTTTTTCAAAAAGTCAAGATTAATATTCCATTGTTAGATGAAATCAAACAAGTTATTTCTTATATCAAATTTTTGAAAAATTTGCGTACAATCAAATGAAAACATCATGTACAAAGTGTTAGTTCAATCATTCAATAATTCATTCCACCAAAGTATAAAAATCTAGGTTGTCCAACTATTTTATGTACACTAGAATATAGCATGTTTTGCTTGATCTTGGTGCTCGTGTAAATCTTCTACCTTTCTGAGTTTATGAACAGTAAGATTTATGATAACTTAAAATAACTTTGTTATACTCCAACTAACTGACCGTTCGATTAAAGTTTCAAAGTGAGTAGTAGAAGATGTGTTGGTATAAATTGATAAGTTTTATGTTCTAGTGGATTTCATTATTTTGGACACAGAACATGTTGGCTGTTGCACATACACGTACACAAATTTCTATCATTTTAGGTGTTCTTTTCTTGCAACTTCAATTTCTTTGATTAATTGTAAGAATTATGTTTTGAACTTATCTTTTTGGAAATATGACTTTAGAACTAAATGTGTTTAATATTTTTAAACAACCTACAGAAAAAGTCGAAGTACAGAAAGTGGATTCAATCGAGGAACTTGTTCCTCAGATCCTTTAGAGTCTTGTTTTGAAAGTGAAAGTATTTGTAAAAAAGACACACTTTAATACTCTCTTTGAATTTTCGCAGGTACAAGAAAAATATTTTTGGAAGCCAAGTTTTGAAGAACTTTCATCATCAACAGTATAATATGTTCCATCACGTATTAAAGCTCATATGATTGATTTGGAACATTTGCCATTTGATTTGAAATACTCTTTCTTAGGTGAGAATGAGACTTTTTCAATTTTAATTTCTTTCAAACTTGATGCATCTCAAGAAGATAAGTTTATCGAAACTCTGAAAATGCACAAAAATACTTTAGGATGGACCATTGCTGACATTAAAGCTATTAGTCCTTTAATTTGCACACATAATATCTATCTAGATGAAAATGCTAAACATTTTAGAGAAATGTAACAAAGGCTAAATCCTAATATGAAAGAAGTAGTGAGAAATGAAGTCATTAAACTCTTAGATAATGGAATCATTTATCCTATTTCTGATAGTAAATGGGTAAGCCCTACTCAAGTTGTACCTAAGAAATGTGGAGTTATTGTAGTAAAAAATGAGAATGATGAATTCATTACAACTAAGATTGTTAGTGGTTGGCGAATGTGCATTAACTATAGGAAACTCAATTCAGTTATTAGAAAATATCATGTTCCACTACCCTTCATGGATCAAACCCTAGAAAGAGTTGCGAGACATTAATTTTATTACTTCTTAGATCGATATTCTAGGTATAACTTGAAGATTAAGAGAAAATAACTTTTACATATTTTTAGTACTTTTGCATATCAAATGATGTCTTTTGAATTATGTAATGTACTAGCTATATTTTAACAATGCATACTTAGTATTTTTAGTAACATGGTTGAACGTTTTCTTGAAGCCTTCAAGGATTTTTTTTTTTTGTTTTATAATTCATTTGACGATTGCTTGTCTAATTTAGAAAATATTTTGATCAAGTGTGAATAAAGAACCTTGTACTCAATTAGGAGAAAATGTCATTTCATGGTAACAACAGGTATTGTTCTTGGACACATTATTTTGTCAAAAGATATTAAAGTAGATAAATCTAAAATTGAGTTAATTATCAATTTACCAATACCAAAGTCTATGAATGAGGTAAGATCATTTTTAGAACATGCTAGTTTTTATAGAAAATTTATCAAAGATTTTAATATAATATCTAAACCTTTGTGTAATCTTCTAACAAAAGACACTATATTTGAATGGACTGAAAATTATAAAAATGCTTTTGTTAAGGTTAAAAGCATGAAGCCTCCGGATTAGACTTTACTTTTTGAAATAATGTGTGATGTGTTGTTGGAGTTGTCTTAGGATAAAAAAAAAAAAGATAAGAACCCATATGTTATTTACTATGCAAGTAAAACTTTAAATAGTGCTCAATTAAATTATTCAACAACTAAAAAAGAATTACTTGTTGTAGTGTTTGCATTAGACAAATTTAGATTTTATCTTGTTGGCTCACCAGTTTTTATTTTAAGTGATCATACAGCTTTGAAATACTTTTGTCAAAAAAAGATGCAAGCCTAGACTGGTTAGGTGAGCTCTCTTCCTCCAGGAATTCTACATTACAATTCGAGATAAGAAATGAGTAGAGAATGTGGTGGCTAATAATTTGTCGAGACTTGTTTATGATGACTCATTTCAAACCACACACATTAATGACACTTTTCTTAATGAACAACTATTTATTATTTTTATTTTACCTTGGTTTACTGACATTGTTAATTTTCTTATGACATGAAAGATGCATCGCATTGGAACTCCCAAGACAAAAAGAATTTTTTGACTAAGGTGAAAAACTTTTATTGGGATGATCCATACCTATTCAAATATTGTCCTGATCAAATTTTTTGAAGATCTGTGCCTAACAATGAGATAGGTAATATTGTTAAGTTTTGTCATTCAAAAGCATGTGGTGGTCACTTTTCAATAAAGAAAACCACTATAAAGATCTTGTAATGTAGATTTTATTGGCCAACTCTTTTCAAATATACTTACACTTTCTGCAAAATTTGTGAAAATTATCAAAAGTTATGATCCATTTCAGAGCGAAACATGATGCCTCTATACCCCATCCAAGTGGTTGAAATCTTTGACTATTGGGGTATTGACTTCATGGGATCGTTGCCATTATCATTTGGTTTTATTTACATATTGGTTGCCATAGATTATCTCTCAGAATGGATTGAGGCAATTCCTGATCGAAACAATGATCACAAAATAGTGATAAAATTTTTGAAAGAAAATATTTTAAGTCGATTTGGAATTTCTCGATCCATTATTAGTGATGGGGGAAAACATTTTTGAAATAAAGTTTTTGAAAATTTATTGAGAAAATATAGAATCATACATAAAGTTGCAACCCCTTATCACCCTTAGACACATGGACAAGTTAAACTTACAAATAGGGAGACAAAACAAATTTCGAAAAAGATAGTTAACTCAAATCATAAAGATTAGTCTTTTAAACTTACCGATACACTTTGGGCATATAAAACTCCTTTCAAAATATCATTAGGCATGTCTTCTTATAGGATTATTTATGAAAAATATTGTTATTTACCTGTTGAATTTGAACATAAAGCTTATTGGGCAATCAAAATGTTTAACTTCAACCTTGATGAAGCTTCTCTTTGTACAAAGTTTCTCTCCTTTTCTCATTCTTTTTTTTTATTCTTTTCAAAATGAATGATATTTTTCTAACTCTCAAGAAGCAATTTCCTTTTCTTTCTAAAAATGCAATTTTAAAGTTTATAAAACTAGGATTGAAAGATTAAGGATGCTTATGTACAAAGGTATCCCAGGGAACATAATTTGGATAATTGAAGCAAAGGTAAGAGTAGCTGGTGAGTTTTCATGAGTCTTGAAACTTGCTTACTAGATACATGTCTGGTTTTAGTAAAATCACATATTCAAAAAACACAAGGGCAAAAAAATACAAGTTTGTCACAAATGTGCTCGATGGACTTGTAACACAAAGTGTCGTTCCTTAGGAATGATTTCTAAAAATCGAGAAGATAAAATTTAATTAATTATGGATGGACTGATTAATGAGTCTTTAGATGACATTATATTGATTCTTGCAATGCATTCATGTGGATTAGTACATCGTGCGATTCTTGATTTATGGAGTCACTTCTGGAATGAATATGAGCATTATAGTCTTGGAAATCTGATATTAAAAGACCCTGATTGCTAGTTTATATGAAAATTGGATGGGAAACATATCCTCGACCTATAGAAGGTATTTAAGCTATTACTGGACATAAAACCAGATGAAGATGTGAACAACAATCACAACTACATGTACATTCATGTGTAAGTAGATAATTTTTAAATTTTATGTGTCCTTATTTTCAACCTTTTTGACAAAAGAAAAAGATGTGCAATAAATGCATTCCCTATTCACACCTTAATAAATGGCACCATACTCACTCCATTTTTGCACAACTCACTTTCAAAAAAAATAGAAGTCTCTTTCACTCGCAAGTTCAACTGTATTTGTATCTTTTATAGATCCAATCTAGGAAAAAATGGTGAGTTTATAGGGGTAGCCCATAACCTTGGTAGACCATTAGCAGAAAAAAAAATATTCATTTAGTGTATAGAGGAGGTAGTCTGGGGTTAATGGGGGTGTTGTTACTTGTGCTCATATATGATGAGTCAAAGTTTTAGGAGTTATCCCAAAACCTTTAACAATAGAGAATATCACAGGATATAACCATCGAAGATGAGCTAAAAGTGTCACATATTCATGATAGAATGCCTAACATATTAAATATTGCGAATGCATTCATCACTCTATCTGGTGGTGTTGGTACACTGGAGGAGTTATTCCAAGTTATCTCTTGGGCACAATTCAACATTCACCAGAAACCTATAAGTATTCTTAATGTTAATGGTTTCTATAATGGTTTGCTATCTTTTATAGATTATGTTGTGGAAAAATATTTTATTTCACTATCTGCGAATGAATCCTCATTTATGCTCAACACCTGACCAATTAATTGATCGACTTCTACCATATGTGCCAGAACATCATCCAGCTTTGGCTTGTGTGGATTGGTCCAACATGGATAGTGGTCGAAAATGTGAAATGAATTTGAATCTCAGCCTGTGAAATTTATTCTTAATGATTTCAACTAATAGTGTGTTTTGTGTTGTTTCAGCTTTATTTTTTCAATAAGTCATATTTCGGATTACATCTTTTAAACTCTACTTTCCTATCTATTTTTGACATTGGGGATAATGTCTGGATCAGGTTAGGGGAAGGGATAGATGAATCATGTCTTGAGTATTCAATATGTGTTTTTCTAATTTTTTTTTTAAAAAAATAAATAAATTTCAAGCGTATTTTCTTTTAGGTTCGTTGAAACCATGAGTAAATGTAGCCAGAGTAAAAGGTAATATTTTAATACTCTTGAGATGCACCCCTATTATTTTTGCATAACATGGCATGTTGTGAAGTTTTTAACTGAAATTTTGTGAGTTGTCAAAATAATTGCAGTCCTTTTTGTTAGAGTCCAGGGTACTATGTTGAAAAAAAAATAGCTTTGTACACATCTTAAGCCTTGTGGAAAGATTGATTGCGATACATATAACTGAAAATTCCGACCATGTTAAAGTGTTTACTTATTAATATTCACACATCTTTTGTGAATAAGTGGAGAGTTTGAGAAAACAAGTATTCTGAACTTTAATTGATCATTTGAATTAGTTTTGTTGCAATTTGAGATGCTTAATTATGTCTACCTTGAATGTAGATAAATAAATTAGGTAAACATGTTGTTATTTATTTTTATTGAAATATTTTGCTTTGTAGCTAGTGATGTGAGTATAATTATAAATTCTTCTTTTGATCTCCTATTATCATGCGAGTCATGTTGTATAAAAAAAACACAAACAAAAAAAAACAAAAGAAAAAGAAAATTCATCATTTCATTTTAAGGTTAACCAATGAAATTTTGTTACTACCTATCTTATGCTCAATTTTAGTTTGAATGTTTGTCCTAAATCATTTAAATCATTTCCCTAAGGTTGTATTTGGATAGAAGGATTTGAATTTGAGTAGAGGATTTGAGGGAATGATTTGAAATGACTCCATATAAGATGGATTTGAAATCCACCACAATAACTCAAAAAATAGCTCAAAATAGGAGATCAAGGATTTGAAATCAATTGTATTAAGAGATTATCCAAACAAACTCGATGGATTTGTTATTATAGATTTGAAATCCTTAATTTCAAATCCATCAATCCAAATGAAGTCTAAGTGTTATAACCATTTTCCAACTCCATGAGTGAACACCTTACCAACTTAAATGACAAACACTTATTTGTGAGGATATGGAGTTGAGGATTTTTCATAAATGATTTTGAAGTTATATGTATCATGGTTTGTGTAATAAAAGGTTAGCACTAAAAAAAAAGGTTAGTACACATATGCACAACATCTTTTGGAAATACTAAAAAAAAATTCGATTGCATCTATGATCTCTAACAAATAATTTTTTATGATTGTTAAACTATTTTACAGATTTTTTTTTAAATTTTGATCATCATGCCATGTTACTTTTTATTTGTATTACATTTCATTAAGCTATTATTACTAGGGATTAGTAAAAAGTTAGTTGCGTGTGTGACGAATATTTTAAAGTGTACAATTAAGTAGGATTTATATAATTATTTTCACTTTAAAATTATCATTAGAACTCCCAATTAAAGTATTTTTGTGTTTTAGGAAAAAAATGAAAAATCAACATAAAAAAATGATTAAAAAGTTTTCTTTTTTTGTACAGTTTTTATAGAAACTAGTGTAACTTTTAATTCCCAAATAGTTTTGAGTTAATTCTTGAGGCTATAGATTGATAACTCATTCATCTAAAAGTTTATGTAGATTTTGGATCACATACTAAACATGTAAGGATCAAAGAAGTTGGATTACAAGTACTTGTACAAAATATATTACCAAAAATTCATATCACAATTAAGCCTAATTCTGACCTATTTTACTAATTGAGTCATATCGTTTAAACCAAAATTACTTCTGGTCTAAAATTTCGATATGTTATACACAAGAGGTAGATAAACAAATTTACTGAAATACAATAGTGAGAAAATATGTCAAAATGGTCAATAAATATATTACAATGTGCCATTGATGTTAAAGGATGGATCTTGAACATGATCCCGTAATTTGATCATATATCCCTCATCCTGTAGCTAAATTTGATAAATGACATATGAAAATATATTAGAAATGAAAGATATACAATTTTTATTCTTTATCTATCATCAAAATCTTATTGTTTCTGGCCTGTAAATTCAATTTAACTCGGTATGTTAAAATTTAGAGGATTTGGAGTAACAACTTACCAACTCTTGATAACTAGCATACCACTTGATTGTTTTACTCCTCCATTATATGTTTAGCCTCTAGCATAATCCAAACACTATAAATAGACAATGTATTAAGCTTGTAAGTGTGGGAGGGGTAGAGAGAAAATAAAGTTTTATTATTGTCTTTATTTAGGCTAAATTTTCTAGTTGTAATGTAAGTTTTCTAGTATTAATAGAAATATACTCTTTAGTTTCTCTTCTATTTTTAGTCTCTTCTACTTTTATTGTGTCTTTTCGAATTTTATTTAGCTGAGAAGAAAGGATAAACCTCTTGATGGAGGAAGAAAAATGATGATAAAGGTAGAAAATATTTAAGTGTGTTGTATTATTATTTTAATTTTTGATCTAAATCCTACTTATTTTATCGTGATTCTTGATTTATATATCACTAATGGCACAACAAATACTTGGGTTCATTGGCTAGACATTTGGTTTTACTACACTAACTGCTAACATGAAATCTTAATTTGTTATAGATAAAGGTGTACATAAATACTTAATCCTATAAACTAGTGTTGGTATTAAGAGATATTTGCAAATAGTAAGATAATAGTATAATTACTTTATTGCGTAAGCTATTTGATAATATCTTCGTATTGGAACCTTCATTATAAGAGGTAAAAAGAATAAATAATATTTTCTTTATCCAAAACTTAAGAGTAGATCTCTAATCCCTAATATTTTTATTACTTTGATTTTTTTTAGTTATAACATATATTATTTATATATATATATATTCTAAACCACAAAAAGTCCATTTTTTTAAAAATATAATCCTAAAATCTTCAAACAACTTCCA
>JAGSPU010001274.1:0-36781 GCA_019321725.1 Paulownia fortunei | reverse complement strand
CAGCACTTAGCTATTCCTGAAGACAATTTTGTGCTTTCTCACTTACTAAGTGCCCTCAACATTTTTGATTTGTTAGAAGTTTCTGCCCAATCGCTTTTACTGACTATGCTCAACCCATTTTGGAACGATTGTCAACGATTATAATGCCCAAATTACGTGAGCACATTCTGTCGTGTACACCACAAGATGCTGAAAAAATTAGCCAAGCTGCCGCACGTTATTGCTTAAAGTTTACAACTAACAATCAATGGGCGCTTATATCACAAGAAAACATATCAACTCAATATTTTCAAGATATTTATCCTTCAATTTACTACTCAGTTGAGACAATGTTTTCCCGCCATTAATTCACCTAAAGAGATTATACTGCGACCTATTTAAACGCGTTTATTTTAAATATCATCAGCATTATATTTTTATTACATCGACATCACTAAAATTGACAACATTACGATTATCGTCAATTTCGCGGGTTCACCTTTTACGAATCATATGATTGAAGCGATGCTAAAGATCATATCAGTCATGCCAGTGTCAAATTTATAAAACAGAGTGGTCCTCTGAAGAGGGCGACATTTATTTGTCTGACACGCCATCCGATAGAATTGCCACACCACAGGTTATTTGGAAAAAACCCCAACTATCAGTGACTGGCAGGCACTTGCCGAACTTATTATAAGGTTAAAGAAAAAATGACAACAAGCAAAATAAAATCAATCGCCTTTATTATCTCTTAGCTTTCAGCTCGACATTATTAACCGTCAACCAGCTCATTCCGCTACAATTGCCCATGCAAATGTGCTAATCACACAAAATCACTGGACACAGCAACAGCTGACCTCACATTTTACAACCAATGTCTCTGCTGTCATTAAGGGCAACATTTTCACATTAACTGAAGATCAGTCAGCCCTATCAGGGGCGCATATCAAAATACGCCCATCGATTTATCACAAGATTTTTCATGGTGCTACAAGTTAATTTAGGTTCAAAAAACCAACAACACGGTGTGCGACGCTTAGCCTTTGCATTAGTACCATTTGATCATATCGATCAAGTCAATCATACAAACGGCGGCGCTTTTGGGTTGGGACGCATTGCCAATGTCTTTGGTTTCAAGCTAGACACTTTCTATAACGCTTCCGATGATGCTGGTTCCTTTACTAAAGACCCTGAAGAATTTGGCAAAACGCAAGGAAACGGTATCCCTTTTGGTGCTTCTTTGGTTCAGATGATACTGGCGTTATCCAGACATTTTCAAAAGATGCCAAAGAAATAGCGCAGCATGATACGAATGACTTTGAACCACTTGAAATTAAGTACCAAGCTAGTACGCATACCATTCTGATTAACTATCAATCTAAAACTTGTCCTACCAATCACTGACACAAAAGATCTTGGCGCAACCAATCTCTTTGTCTTTTCGGCTTCAACTGGTGCGAATCATAACCTGCAACAAATTATTATTGATCATAACGATTACCACCCTTTTACTAGCTCATTAACTGTCAATATCTTGACCAATCAGGCAATCCGCTTGCGCCATCACAAAAAATTTCTGGCGCACTTAATGACACATACCAAACAAAGCCACTATCATTGCCGGCTTTAAACTTGTGTCACAACCAAATAATGCAGCGGTATTTTTACTTATCATGATAACCAAAGCATTGATTATTATTACGAGCCCTTAACACAGTACGTTACGATTAGCTTCGAATACCAAGGAAAAATCCTACGCAAGGCTATTTTTTCTGGACAAACCGGTGAACAAATTGATTTTTCACCAATAATGACCCTGACACAGTTGAAGGACTACACAATCTCTCAAACGGACTGGCCAGGAAGCTTTGTTTTGCCAAAGGACAATAACACCGCTTGGCATTTCACGATTCATCTCACCAAAAAGCCTAGTCAAACAGTGATCAATCAGAACATTTCCCACGCTCTGATAGTGCTGCAAACCCAATCCAAGCACTAGCACAGCCAGACCAAAAGACAAATCCAATCAGTCCACAAGCAACACTCAGTCGTCATCAACTAGCCAACCAACTATTGAAAATACCACGCCTAAATCTGAAAAAACACCCAGCAAGAAACAATCACCCGCTGTTACAACCCCAAAAAGAAACATGTCATCTCCAATAATCAACCATACGCATTATTCAGGACACGGTAAGTGATTTAACGAAATGCCCAGCCTAATTTTCAACCAAGCCCAGCAAGTGAATCATCTTCATTTAGCCAAGTCGTTACACTATTAGCACACTACACGCTACTAGCCGAACGATAATGTCATGATTTTATATCAAAAAGCCTAAAAAAAGCCACACATCTACTCTTTATTTTTCAGAGATGTGGGACTGATTTTAGGTTTTTTGATTTATTTCTTGTTAGTTTGATTACGACGACGTTCCAAATATAGGCACCCAGAGCTAGTGCTCAGAAGTCAATAAATTGGACTATTTTTATTCAGTTTAATTAGGCGACATTTGAGATACGATTGCGATTATAAAATTGATATACCAACCAATGGCTGCTTGGACTTCAGTTAATGTTTGGTATGCCTTCAGATACACCTCTTCACGCTTCAATATTGAATGAAACGCTTCCATACGGCCATTATCGTACGGATGGCCTTTGAGTGAATATGAATGTTTCAAGCCATAATTTTGGCATTTAATATTAAACTCAGCACTCGTGTATTGTGACCCCATATCTGAATGAATAATTAATGGCTTTCGATGCTTATCTAACGCATCTGTAAGGCACTTGTGGCTAGCTCGGCTGTCATTGTATCGCCAATTTTATAGCCCAATACTTTCTCTTCTCAGGATCCAAACGGTCGCTAAATAGACCCATCTGTGATTAGTCAACTGAATATAAGTGATATCTGTTTGCCAAACACCGCTCAAATCATCCAAGTGTCTAATCAGATTGGGTTTTTGATCAACCGTCACAACAGTTTTGGGTTTGCGATAACGTTTTTGCATGCGGGATTTAATCCCTAATTCACGCATCAATTTGAGTGTCATATACTCAGATACTTTCGACCGTCGTTTTGTTGACTATAAGCAGCAATACGACGATAACCATAAAATTTAAAGGTTTTCCAAACGTCTAAAATATAAGGTTCAGGGATTCTCTAAGCTTTTCTTGTCGACTGGGTTGCCAACGCCAGTTGTAATAGGTACTAGGTTTGATTTTAAGTGCACTTAAAATACGCACAAGCGCGTAGCCTTGTGCTAAAAATGGTTAACGAGCGGCAATCCCACATTACGGACTATTTTTGGCTAGTAAGATGGCCGCTCGCTTTAAATTTCGTTTTCTTCCTCCAAAATAGCAAGACGCTTTTCTAATTGCTTGACATCCTTTAACGTCTTTGACCGACCCTGAATCATGACTGGGGTAGCTTGCTTGACCCAAATAGCAATAGAATCTTTCGACGGACCAATTCTTCTGCTAATGATTTAAGTGAACGGCCTTCTTGGTGAAGTTTAACCAATGAATCTTGAAATCTTGTGAATAACGAATGACATAAAAATACTCCTATACTTTCATTTTACGGACTGAATAAAAATAGTCCATTTTTTTAGTATAAGAGCAGATTGCATGCGTGCATCAATTTGACCAGCAGTTACCTTAGCCAAATTCAATTTTTTCAGCTACCGTTGAATCCTGTTTTGTTTGCAGCAACACACCAATTGCGTATGCATAACGATTTCGAATCGTGACACCGGTTTTTTTGTTACTACTGCTTTGAGTTGCTTCGGCTTGTGTCACCGTAATACCACCAGCCACAACACCATCCCAATTTTTATCAGGAATTGTTAATTTTACTTCTAATTTTTTTGAGCTATTGGCAGGAATTTCTATTGACTTAGGTAAAGTCGCATTTTTGCCATATCAATTGGCGCCGACTGATCAAGTTTGTTCTTTGATGGGGCATATTCTACAACACCATTGACATTTGTTGTAGCAGACTCACGCTGTATTCACAGTTTGTGGCTTATTTGTGTATTAGCTACATCACAACGAGTGTTTATTGATCCTTTGGTTTAACTAACAAATCAAAATACGAAATGTCGTTTGAACGTTGATTTTCTGGCAAAACGGCGCTAACGCGCAAACCAACACTATTATCTTCCGCGTTAACAGAACTTAGTAATGGTGCCATCGTTATTGCAGTCACTGCTAAAATCAGTCCTATTTTTTAAAATTCATCGCCTATTCCTTCTACATTAGAGTTTTATGCTTTAATTATAGCGAGTCATTGTGGCGTATCTTTGCGCGTTTTGTGAATTAATTAAGACCAAATATAGACAAAAAAAATCCAAGCAGCATAACACAACTTGGACGTTTGTATTTAGATTTATTGTAGTACTTTAGCAGCTTCAGTTTTCACTCATCAGAAGACATTTTTCAAATGCTTTCAAGTGTTTCAAAGTTGACAAAGTATCTTTGTTGCTGGCTTCCATGAAATGATTCCATAGTGCATCACGTAGTGGGGTTTTGTCCTCGCTCCACTAAATACTTCATTCATTGGAATATCTAACGTTTCGAATTTTTCATCGCCATGATTTATGGCCCCCTTTTCTTAACTCCGTTATAGTTCTTTTTTGGCTAAAATGCAAACTCTTAACTTGTCCTAGCTTGCTAATTATGTCACAATGGAGTATAAGAGAGGTCCTAACCATAGGATTACATGAACGTGGAGGAGCGTAATATGATTGAGTTAACTGACATCAGCAAAAATTTGGCACACATCTTGCCGTTGCTGATATGAATATGACTTTAACGCCTGGAAAAGTCATGGGTCTCATCGGCCAAAATGCGCTGAAAGACGACCACATTCGTATGATCTTGAACTTTATTCAAACCTAGTTCAGGCAGAATTTTGTGGGATAACACCCAATCACCAACTAGACAAACAACGTATTGGTTTTTTGCCGAAGAACGTGGTTATTACAAAAGCGTACAGTAGAGGAACAAGTTTTATACTTTGCTGAACTACATGTATGTCGCGTGCTGACGCCAAATCATCGTTATTCAATGGATGAAGCGTTTAGATGTTGTTGGCAAACCAAATATAGGTTCAGACTTTATCGAAGGGTAACGCACAAAAAGTTCAATGATTGCATCTTTGATTTTTGAGCCAGACTTCATTATTTTGGATGAACTTTTTCAGTTTGGATCCAGTCAACACAGTCTTATGATGTCCGAAATCATCCGTATGCGTGATAACGGTGCTATGATCATTTTTTCAAGTCACGACATGAGCAATGTCACAAAAATTTCTGATGACTTAACGATGCTTAAAAACGGTAAACGGTCTTACAAGGGCCGTCCAAAATATCCGTGAACAATTCGGACGGACGCGTGTGTATGTTGAATCACCAACAACACAGTGAACTGGCTGCAATTGAAGGCGTCGCCACTGTTACTAAGCAAGGTACCGGCTTTGATTTGATTTTATCTGATGAAGCTGCTGGACGTCGCGTCTTTGACTTAGTAACGAGAATGGCTATATTCCAGCATTCAGCAACAACCACCGACATTAGATGACATTTTCGTCAGGAGGTCGCTATTCATGATTAAACACTTAATATTGTCATTAAAGATACGCTAAGAGCTAACTTCAAATCACGTGGCTTACTGGATTTTGGTACTATCTCCCTTATTTTTGTCGCCGTCATTGGTGGTGTCGCCTTTGGTGTAACACAACTGCAGGCAACACAACGCCCACAGTGGCCGTTATCGGACAAGCCAGCGAACGAGCTACTTTTGTTCAGTCAGCAAAAAATTTGGACATGAAGATATCCAAAATCACTAACGAAAAGCAAGCAGACAAAGCCTTAAAATCAGAAAATTGGATGGTGTCTTAACTTTAAAGTCAGATTCAGCGACACTGACAACCCAACCCAAAAGTGAACAAGTACAAAAGACGATATTGCCACTATTTTAAATCAACTCTCACAGCCAAAAGGCTACGCAGTACGGCTTAACTGCTGCACAGACCGCGATTTCATGAAGCCGATTAACTTCAAAACTGTTGTACAACAAGCAAATCAGTCTGAAAGTGGTGCAAATACTGAGGGTGCGAATTACGCCATCGCTGTTGCGATTGGTGTCATTACTATTGATTGTGGTAATGTGGTATACCTCAATGATTGCCAACGCAATCGCAACGAAAAATCGTCACGCATCATGGAAATTTTGTTGGCAGCCACTTCTGCTCGCATTCAGTATTTTGGTAAATTAATTGGTGTCTTTCTATTAGCCTTGCGCACATGCTGATTTATCTGATCGCCGGATTTGCTACAGTTATTTTTTGAAAGACAATGTTTTTGTCAAAATGATTACGTCTAATCTGAATGGTGTGACAACTGGATTCTACTCTATGCCTAGCCTTATACTCGTAGCGTTGCCTTATATTTGGTATTGACAGCGATGATTGCTTCGTTAATTAATGACAACGCACAAGTTCAACAAGCCGTTCAACCTATTTCATTTTTAGCGATGATGGCTATATGTTTAGTTATTTCATGACGTTTATGCCTAATAACTTGCCATTTCGCGCATTAAGCTACGTCCCATTTGTCTCACAATCCATGATGCCCAGTACGGCTAGTCACACATGTGAAGGATGGCCCACTGCCTTGATTTCACTTGGTATTTCATTTATTGCTTAATTCTATTGGCTTGGTTTGCCAAGGTATTTATGCCAAAATGTCTTATCATATTCAGACGAACCATCATGAAACAAATTACGGAAGCTTTTGAAAAAATGATTACTAATTAACAGGTATTTAACATGACTAACACCCCTACTTTGTAACTGATCCACAATGGTTTCACTATGAAACGCACACAACGCCCAACGGTATGCCGTTTGAACGATTCGAATTAACATCGCTGCCACACCTGCCGCCGTTGACAGCTTAAAACAAACAATGCTGAAGCGTTGCTCAGATAGTGCTATCGAACCAGACAATCTCAATCGATTTCAGCAAGCATAGCAGCCGCTGAGAAACAATTTTATTTGAGAAACTAACGACTTATCGTTAATTGCAAATCAGGCAGAACAAATTTTAATTGCAAGCGCCATTCGAACTTATCAACATATTAGAAGATGACTTTAGCGCACCAAACACATTTATTTTTCAACAAGAATTGGATTTTTGTATCGACGCTTTTTTAAAACAACATAATCAGCGTATAACGATGAAACGCTCACCCAATTTATCATCGCACAAGACCAATTACTTAAATAATCAGTACAAAAGAACCAGCTCACAAAATTGTGGCTGGTTCTTTTAGACTTTAAATAAGTTGGGGCGCATGCGTTTGAATAACTCGATGACAATAGTTGGTAATACTGACAATACCAAAATTACTGCCCAGTGAGCAATTGAAAGCGCTTAAGCCGAATAATGTCTGTGTCAGTGGTACTAACGAAATAGCTAAGTAATCAATGTCGCGATTATCGCCATATTGACTAGCGACTTATTGGCACATAGCTGATTGCAAATAGCGTTTTTTTCTGATCGAATATTAAAGACGTGCCAAATCGAAGTTAACGATAAGATGATAAATGCCATTGTTTGTCAACTTGTTCATTAGGCTGTAATCCACCCAATGTTACGTTTTGACCCATCCAAATAGCAATTAGCGTCACTACCGCAAACAATATTGCGTTCAACCCAATTTGTCTATCAAGCCCTTGTCCAAATAACTTGGCATTTTTGGGCATTGGCGGTTGGTTCATAACATTGTCAACATTGGTTCTCGACTCAGTGCAAAACCCGGTAATCCGTCGGCCACTAAGTTGATGAACAGCAAATGAACCGGTAACAGAGGTGAACCCCAGCCTAACAACATGGCAATTAAAATCACTAATAGCTCAGAAATGTTAGCACTTAATAAGAAATTAATTGTTTTGCGGACCTTAACGTAAACACCACGTCCTTCAGAAATGGCGTTAATAATCGTCGCAAAATTATCATCTGTCAAAATAATATCTGATGCTTCACGGGCCACATCTGTTCCTGTTGCACCCATAGAAATACCTACATCAGCGGCTTTCAAGGCTGGTGCATCGTTAACACCATCACCAGTCATGGCAATCGTTGCATCCTGACGTTGCCATGATTTGATAATTCTGATTTTATCTGTTGGTGTCACACGTGCGTAAACCACTGTAACTTTGTATGTTTGTCATCTAATTCTGATCGGACAACTTAGCTAATTCTGAACCAGTAATTGTTTGATCACCCTCACGCAAAATGCCAATTTCACGAGCAATTGCGCTGGCTGTTCGACGTGATCTCCAGTAATCATAATGGTACGTACACCGGCTTGTCGTGCTTTTTCGACGGCTGGCGCTGATTCAGGTCGTGGTGGATCAATGATACCAACCAAACCGACCAAAGTTAAATCCTGCTCATAGAAAGCTTGTGTTGGCTCTTCTGGCATGACATCAAAGTTTTTGTGTGTAATTGTTAGAACACGCAGAGCCTGCTCGCCGAACATTTTGTTCACTTGTTCAGCCCGTTGACGATTGCCATGTTTGACCATTGGCAATAAGACATCAAAAGCACCTTTTGTGATTGCTATGTAGCCACCTTCTGGACGTTTGTGAACAGTGGTCATACGCTTTTTTGTCGAGTTAAATGGTACCTGATCGACAAGTGGATATTGTGATAAAAGCTGTTCACGTGAAGTTTCTGATTCAATAGCACGTACCAAGGCCACCTCAGTTGGCAAGCCTCGTAGACCTTTTGATCATCCACTGATTTAACCACCACATTGGTTGATATGGCGGCCAATGATAGCACCTCCTGAGCTGAAGTATCTAAACCATCAGCGATATCCAACAAATCGTCGTGCTGATCATGCCAAACTTTTCGAACAGTCATTTTGTTTTGCGTTAACGTACCTGTTTTATCAGAGGCAATAATATTGGTTGTTCCTAATGTCTCAACGGCTGGCAAACGACGAATGATGGCGTGCTTTTGCGCAATCCGTTGCACACCAAGTGCCAAAGTCATCGTCACAATAACAGCCAAAGTTTCAGTACTACGGCACCGCCAATGAGATAGCTGTCAAGAAAATATGCTTGAGATCCATGCCTTGCGCAATCCCTAGTCCCAAAACAATCACGGCAGCACCAATCGCTAACCAAGAAATGTTTTTACCTAATTGCACTAAGCGACGTTGCAAAGGCGTCAACGGCGTTTTCGATTCGTTACGCACAGACTGGCAATTTTACCCATTTCCGTTTGCATACCAACAGCTGTAACCACTGCACGACCGTGTCCATTGACGATAGTTGTCCCACGATAAACCATTGTAATGCGTTCACCTAAATCAATGTTATTGTCTGACTCAAATGTCGCATTTGCATCTTTTTCAACTGGTAAACTTTCGCCAGTTAACGCAGACTCTTCAGCTTGCAACTCAATTGATTCAATCAAGCGCGCATCAGCAGCAATGGCACTACCGTTTTGGACACTAAAACATCCCCTAAAACGACATCATCAGCGTCAATTTGCACAACATGACCGTCTCGTAGGACTTTCACTTGGGTGCGGTTTAAATTTTGTAGTGCTGCTAACGAATCCTCTGCTTTACCTTCTTGAACAATGGCCAATGCCGAATTAATGACGACGATGCCAATAATTACAAACTTTCAAAGTAATTACCACTTGATTCTAAATAAGTCGCAACAAATGAAATCACAGCTGCAATTAACAAAATAATAGTGGCAACATCATTTAAACTGAGTAATATTTTTTTAAATTAATGAAACTTTTTTCTCAGCGTCAAATACGTTAGCACCATTTTCTTGCCGACTTTGTGTCACCTGTTGTGACGATAAGCCATTTTGTACATCAACTTGATGTGATGTTATTGTCTCTTTAATCCCCTTTCGGAACGCTTCCATTTAGTGTCCTCCTGTTGGTTTACTATTAATGGGAAGATTATAAAACTACATGATGTAGCCATGACACGTTTTCCCCAGCGTTGTCATGTTGGCAGTTGCATACTATCTCGTGCAAGCACTTCCGTACAAAATGAGTTTGATTGGATAAATCAATCGCTATCATGATGTGCTGTGCAAATAAAAATGAACCATTGTCATCTTAATTAGTCATTGCATTTGTTAATGTCACTCACTGTCAAAATTTAATTCTTGTGGATATCATGAGATAATGATAAAAAAGAATAAAAATGATTACTTTTATAATTAGTATGATACTTATATTGTAACATATATACCTAAACGTTGTAATACACCATTACGCTTTTATCAAAAATACAATATTATCACAAAATAAGGTAGTGATATGAAATCACTACCTTATTGACTGAACTACTACTTTAACCAACACTTCTTTCCGGAGATTTCCACGTTCCTTACCCATGCCGGCATACACCGATAACAACGCTGGAACGAATTTGTGTAATAATTGTCAAAGGATTAACGATCCAATAAAACAATAAATACAGTGGCGCAAAAACAAAGTACTTCATTTTTCTAGCATTATCATCAACTAACAATGCAATAAATATTTGCACCGTACCCACAACGATTTGTAATGTCATCACAATCAACGCAATACCAATAGTTCCACCTAGCGCATTAAAAATCACCGCTCAAAAATTCTGTAACCACTCGATATGATAAATAAATTGACATAATCAACCACGAAAACGACCAAGCAATCGTTAAAAATTGATCAAAATAACATCATAATAATTTTTGGACGCTAATTGATGTCAATAAATTGGTAATAATACTTCAATACCACCTTTTGCCCAGCGCTTTCGCTGGCGGTATAAATCTTTTAACGTTGTTGGCACATTCATATAGAATTTAACATCTGGAGCAAAACCAGCATCATAGCCATTCAAAGAGTGATCGAACGCTATACTGATATCTTCAGTCGCGCGATCTTCTCTGAAACCACCGACCTCTTTTAAAGCAGCCATTGCATACAATGTTGTTGCGCCGGAATAAGCGTACATTGTGCCGTCATAGCGACTTGCGCACGTTTGATAATACCAACAATTGAACTAAATTCGACAACTTGAGACTTTGCTAACGCATTTTCGCGATTGGCAACATCCATATTAGCTGTCACACCGCCATAATTATGCCCGTAAAAATAATCTAATAATCGTTGCACACCATTAGCTTGCAGAATCGTTCAGCATCAATTGAGAGCAGATAAGCGGTCTTATTAGGATCAGCTAATTCATCAATTAATTTGATTGCATAATTAAGACTATCAGCCTTCCCTTGTTTTCGTTTTTAGTGTAAACTCTAAACACTGCCATTGTGGCAATCTTGACAGTTTCATCATTACTGTTGTCGTCAATCCCATATATATGATCATTATCGAGTCCTTGTTTTTAACTGACTCAATCGTTGTCAACAAGGTTTTTTTCCTCATTATAAGCAGGAATAACAAGCAAAAACTTCATCTAAATCATGATTTTGCTTTTGAAAATTCATGATTTCTCTTACTCAAAATTAAATAAAAGAGTAAACCACACGACCATTTAAGTGCCCCTAAAACAGGATAAATCGCTAAAATGATTAAAATAATTTCAATTGTTAATGGCATTTTTTGTACTTCTCACTTTCTTAACTGCTAAATTATGACTCAATGTCATCAACCCTGTATATACTAATGTTACTGCTGTGGCTACCAGGAAGAACTTGTTTGATTAACGCAAACAGTATTCAAATTAGGATGAAACGGAAAACCAACACTATTGATAAAGCCTTCTGATAACATTACATACGAGTGGTGTGCAAATATGATGAATAGTAGCCATACCATAGCACTGATGATAATTGCGCCAATCGTTAATCGTGTTCTTACTTTTTGTTTATTACTTTTTTCCATCTTAAATTCTCCATATTATTGTCAAATGCGATATCATTATCTTTACAAACACATCATGTGACCAAATTTATGATTGTTTGTTTAACCAATACAATAATGATAACAATGAATTTGAGCGATTAACGACCTGACGACCAAGAAATTGTGAAGAGATACGAATTAATGATGAATTATATGACTATTTTTAAGCTAATAATTTTATTAGTTCGTTTCTCGGCAATAATGACGTCAAAAAAGTTTGACCTATTGCTTTGATACAACAAGTCAAACTTTTTAATTGTTGATGGTAATTATTGGTACCAACTATCAACTAACTTTTTGTGTTTTTAATCCAATCAGCCGCCGCCTGTTTTGGTGATTTACCATTTTGAATTTCTAACATGACTGACTCCATATCGTCTTTTGTCCAATGGAATTTGTCTAATACTTGATAGGCTTTTGGATCTGATGATTTGAGTTTTTTACACTAACAACCGTGTTAATTGTTTCTGCAGAACCAAAAGGTGTTTTTAGGATCTGCTAAATACTTTAAGTGATAACTTACCAAACATCCAATGTGGTGACCAACCCGTCACTACAATATCTTGTTTATTTTTATAGGCTTTAGCCAAAGCAGACACCATGGCACCAGATGATGACGACGACAAATTCCAACCCGAAAGGTTCGGATAAGCTTCAACGTCTTCTCGGCAGTCGCCATTTCTCCTGCCCCAGGTTCAATACCAGTGATTGTTTTATTAGCTTGAGTGGTTAAATCACTAATTGAGTTTACTGACATATAATCAGGCACCACTAAGCCGGTTTTAACGCCTTTTAAGTTGGTCCCAAAAGCGTCACATCATTTTTATATTTTTGGTATAGTGCCTTGTGCGTGTTTTGGCAGCCATGCGGATACCGAAACATCACTGTGTTGTTTGCCAATGACTGCCATAAAACAGGCGTTATCTAATGGTGTCAAAGTAACATCATAACCATGCTGGCGAAGTGATTCTGCCAAAACATTAGATGAAGCACTTCAGAATCCCATTCGAACGTAACCAATGTTAATTTTTTGACCAGTCGTTTGACTAGTTGTCATGGCATTAGCAACACCACCACCAACAATAGCCAGCAAAGCAACGACAATTGGTCCAACGACGCCAAGGCTGAAGTGGTGCTTTTTGTCCGGGCTTTGTATTGAACTTTTGTGCAAATCGGTCAATAATAATGGCTAAAATAACTAGTCCTAATCCATTCACAAAACCAGAACCAACATCAGCGTGTTGCACCGCCGACAAAACACCACGCCCAAGTCCAGGCGCACCAATCATAGAAGCTGTTACAACCATTGATAAGGCTAACATAATTGTTTGATTAGCTCCAGCCAAATTGTATTTTTCGCATTTGGTAACTCTAAACTTAATCAGCTTTTGCCAAGTGGTTGACCAAATGAATCTGCAGCTTCAACTAAATCAACTGGTACTTGACGAATACCTAAATTGGTCATACGAAACCATTGGTGGTAGTGCGAAAATAATTGAGGCAAACACGCCTGGTACGACACCAATACCGAAGAAAGCAACGGCTGGAATTAAGTAAACAAAGCCAGGCATGTTTGCATAAAGTCCAAAATAGGTTGTACAACAGCTGCCGTTTTTGGCGATTTGGCCATTAAAAACCTAAAGGAACACCAATAATTAACGACACAACTGATGCCATCAATACTAATGTCACTGTATTCATCAAATCGGACAAAAGCCCTTGGTTAGCAATTAACATTAAGCCCAAAGCAGCAAAAATGGGGAAACCATATTTTTTAGTGGTCATTGCAAATGCTAACGCTGTTGATACCAATAATCATCAATGGCATCGGCACCGCCAGCAACGCATTTGTGATGGTGTCCATAATGGCTTGCCCAGCTTGCTGAATCGCATTGAAAAAGCCAGACAAGTTGGTCGTCAACCATGAAACGAAACCACTAACCCAATCTTCAAGCGGAAGAAGTTTTGGAATATTTATCAGATTTGCGTTGTCATCACCGTCTCCTTCCGTATCTGCTAACGCTTTAAGCACAGCACCTCGAATGATAACCCCTCTCAAAACGGTTATCATCATCAATAACAGCTACTGGTGTTTGTGCATCATAAATAATCGGCATGATATCAGATATCAATGTATCTGGCTTGACGGTCGGCATTTCAACAACAACATCAGCCAGTGGCAATTTGTCACGTCGAGCTGAAACCGCCGCTTCAGATGACAAATAACCAATAAATTGGCGATGACGATTAACCGCCACAACACCAGAGACTTCTTCAGCAGACATCTTACGCAGCGCAACTGTGGGTCCATCAACTGAAATATTAGAGGTTAATGCCGGAATCATAATGCTATCAGCCGTCAAAACCTTAGTACGGTCAACATCACCAACGAAAGTCTTAACATAATTCATTAGCAGGATTAGTTAAAATTTTCTTTCCAGTGCCGACCTGTTGCAACTACCATCTTTCATGATGGCAATATGGTCACCAATACGCAACGCTTCGTTCAAGTCGTGCGTGATAAAAATAATTGTTTTTTTGACATTAGCCTGCAAATCCAATAATTCGTCCTGCATTTGACCACGTACTAGCGGATCTAATGCCGAAAAGGCCTTCATCCATCAACAAAATGTCGGGATCGTTGGTCAGCGCACGAGCTAATCCAACACGTTGTTGCATACCACCAGATAGCTGATTAGGATACTGGTCTTTGAATGACAATAGTTGCGCATTATCCAAAGCCTGTTCTGCCGCCTGACGACGCTGCGCCTTTGGCACACCTTGAATTTCTAGCCCAAACTCTGTGTTTTCAAGTAAGGTACGGTGTGGAAATAAACCAAAGTTTTGGAAAACCATGCTCATTTTTTTACGACGAATTGATAACATTTTTTTTTTTTAGTCAAAATTCGTAATTTCTTGACCGTCAATAAACAATTGCCCATCTGTCGGTTCAATTAACCGGTTTAACAAACGAATTAAAGTTGACTTTCCCGATCCGGAAAGCCCCATGATGACAAATATTTCGCCTCTTCAATTGACATGTTAATGTCGTAGACACCAACTGTACTCCCTGTCTTTTCGACAATTTCATTTTTGCTTTTGTTTGCTTAACCATTTTGAGTGCCGCTTTAGGCGCTTACCAAAAAATCTTGGTTAAAATGCTTAATTTCTACTTTAGACATTTTTTAGCATGCACATCACACAGTTATTGGATCAAACAATACTGCGCGTGCCACATTCCTCCTTGATTCTTTTCGAATTTAACTATAAAATAAAGTGACAACCCATTGTAATTATCAGGTTGTTGCTTCAAGTGACAACTTATATTTTTTACACAGATTGCCACTTGTGTCAAATTTTTAATTATTAGGATAATATAAAATGCCCAAAAATCAGAGAACCGCGTTACCGCAAAATTGCTTTTTTAATTGCAGAAAAAATTGTTAATAATGAATACCGTGTTGGTACCAAACTTCATGCGCGCTCGACGCTATCAACTACAATTTGGCGTGTCTGCGGAAACAGCTCGTAAAGCGATTAATGTCTTGTCAGATTTGGATATTGTGCGTGCCGTTCATGGTAGTGGCGTCGAAATCTTATCACGGGAAAAAGCCAAGTCATTTTTGAATCAGGCAGCAGAAAACAACTAATATTCAAAATATTCATGTTCAAATCAACGATCTCATTGACGAGCAAAAATCGGCACTTGATAAATTATATCAGGTGCATTATCAACTTTGTTTGAACAAACGCAACGTGTGCAACAACACAATCCTCTCACACCATATGAATTAGTGTTAGATCAAGCAAGTCCAAAGTTAAATCAATCAATTGGTGGGCTAACCTTTGGCAAAATACCGGTGCCACTGTCATCGGCATTTTGCACAATGAAGAATTGATTGTTTCGCCTGGACCTTATGCTGTCATTGAGTTCGGCGACACTTTATATTTTGTTGGCAATGATACTAGTTATCAAGCCGTCCAACATTTCTTCTATCAATAAAATATTTCACATCAAAAGCGGTCGCTAACATCAGATAGCGACCGCTTTTGTCCTTATAAAATCAACTGGTTGACATTACCAGATATATTTTTTACCAGATGCATTACTTCTTTCTTACTTGGTAAATGTTTCAATACCCAAAGATTTCTGAAAGCAAAGAAGATGGCAACGATACCTACCACATAGAACCATGGGTTATTAGCAATTGAGAAGTAGGGACTGACGAGCGCCCACATGTTGGTTGGTAAAAAATGAATTAATAGTACCAACTAATATGACAAGGGCCAATCCCCACGATGCCCCAACCTGCGTACCTCGCTTTTCCCAATATAACCCTGGCATAATAGCCATTAAGATATTAGTGAAATATACCATTTAAACATTGCTGGATCATTCATAAATAATCTGAATAAGTTGACAGTGACAATCATTACAATTACCCAGCTGCAACTCGTTGCCACGCTTCTTTGATAGAGATATCACCCCATATTTCTCCCTCTCAACATAGACACACATAATCAGATTATAAACTTCAAACAGCGACCATATTACTTCTGCTATTGCTGCTGCAGTAAATATCCAAAAACCACCAACGGCATGCGAAGCAGTAGCAAAAACAATTATTCCCATTGAGTCAATTGCAAAATAATAGGAATGCATCAATATATTATACGGCGAACTCCCCTCGACTTTAATAGTAGAAAACTATAAATGTATTCAATAAAACCTATGGCAAGGTCAACCCACCAATCATCAGCACTAAATAATAGTGCGGATTACTTGGACTAAAGGCTTTCACAAATTCAGATAGCTGATAACCTGTGCCATTATAACTTGCAAAAATAGCATTAAAAAAAATCCCACATGACAAAGCACTTCCTTTTTTATTTATATGTGTAGTATCATATACTTTAATTAAAGGACTTTAGCAACAAATAATCAGAAAGTGTGTATTAAAAATGGATAAACGCGTTTTACAAACAAAAACAGCATTACGGCAGGCCCTGTTCGATTTATTAGAAAATCAGACGTTAGATAAGATTAGCGTTGTCGATTTATGTCAAAATGCAGCCATAAGTCGTAGAACTTTTTATATTCATTACAGCAAAATTTCAGACATTTTTGATGGAATACCAATATGAAATATACGAAACTGTGGTCAATAACTTGAATCATCCCACAACACACCCCAGTCTTTAGTCGAGACTGTTTGATCGTATTTTAAAAAGCAACTTTGTTGGATTCCGTCAGCTTTGTTTGAATAATGCGCATTACAAATTAGTGCAACGACTGGAAGAATTATTATTAGTGTCACTAAATGATTCACTTAATATACAAAATGAACAGCAGAAATATTCTCGTTAATGTCTATATTTCTTCTGGGTTAATCAAATCCTATATCACTTGGTTCAAAAGTAATGGGCGTATAACTGAAGCAACATTAAATGAAACAAACAAAAAAGATATTTAGCACACTGATTGCACTCAATTGATGAGTGATGACATTTGGCAACAAATGCATCACTATTTTAGTAGCAAAAATTAAACTACAACAGCTGTGCAGAGCCAACGCATCATATCCTGAAATGCAGTCTCGCGCATTTTTAGCATCAGCGTACTTTTGAGTCACTAAAATTGTCACTCACCGTCAAAATACTGAGTGTTTGAACATGATATTTAGCGCCAATCAAGAATAACCCAGCTGACTCCATTTCGACAGCCATAACACCATTACTGCGCCAAATTTATGATTATCAATTTCATCATTATAAAAACGATCCGCAGCAAAAATATATACAACGCGCACAGGAATATCAAGTTGTTTAGCAGATTGATGTGCCTGACACAACAACTCAAAACTAGCTAAAGGGGCAAAAGAGATTGCCTGTCCAAAGGTTGCTTGTAAGACATTGGAATCTGTTGACGCCCCTTCTGCTAACAAGACATCCCCAATTTCTAGCTCAGGTAACAATCCGCCAGCTGTACCGACACGAATTATTTTTTTGACCCCAAAATCTTGAATTAGCTCTGTGGCATAAATTGACAACGACGGAATACCCATGCCAGAACCTTGCACGCTAACCCGCACGCCTTGATAAGTACCTGTAAATCCAAACATGTTACGAACCGTGTTGTATTGGGTGACATCCGACAAAAAGTTTTCAGCGATAAACTTTGCCCGTAAAGGATCGCCCGGCAACAAGACGACTTCTGCATGTCACCTTGTTTTGCATCAATATGTGTACTCATTGTAATTCTCCTAAAAAGCTTGTGCCATTATCTAACTGCCCACCGAAATTTTCCAAAACCGTTGCCCCAAGATCAGCAAATGTTCGGCGTCTGCCTAACGTTTTCCCGCATTGAATCAGTCTTGGTGAATAGCTCAACCAATGGTACCACTTCACGTGTATTGATCAGTACCATGAAAGTTGGATCATTGCCATGATCAGCTGTAACCATAATAAGATCGTCCTGATCATCTTGCCCTAACACATCACAAGTCTTGATCAAATGCCATCAAAGCATTTCCAAAACCAATCGGATCTCTGCGATGCCCGTACATAGGCATCAAAATCGACTAAATTAGTAAACACAAAACCATAGGTGTCGTGTCCATCACATGCTGCAAAGACCATGCCGTTGTCATTGCTTTCATTATGATAAGCCGTATCAATTCCCTCACGGAAAAATATCCTGAACTTTACCAATGCCAACCACAGGTACACTCATTTTTTGTAACTTTGTTAATACCGTTTCCCCAGTGGGTTTCAGAGAAAAATCACGACGATTGGCAGTCCGTTTAAAATCACCTGCATCATGACCACAAACGGTCTAGCGATTACACGCCCGATTTGATATGGCGGCTGATTTACTAAAGTACGTACATATTCACAAATTCGGTACAGCTCAGCTACCGGCACAACGTTTTCATTGCGCCGCAATTTGTAACACCGAGTCTCCAGATGTGTAAACCATCAGTCCCCCAGTCACAATCTGTTCAGCACCATAATCCTTGAGTGCTTCTGTCCCCGAATAAGGGCGATTCAACAAAATTTTTCGATTTGTAAATTCAGAGATTTTGTCGATTAGCTCATCGGGAAACCCATTCGGAAATGTCGCTAAAGCTTGCATAACAGGCAAACCCATCATTTCCCAATGACCATCCATTACTATCTTTGCCAGCGGATACTTCTTGCATAGTACCAAAATCACCAATGGGTTGACTTTCGACGCTAACACCCTCAAGACACCATGATGCAAATTTGCCAATCCCATTGCTTGTAAATTGGGCAAATGAAGCCGACCATGATACACATGCGCAACATGCCCAATCGTATCAGAACCAACATCATTAAAGCTAGCTGCATCAGGCGCTGCACCAGCACCAACTGAGTCTAAAACAATGACCATAATTCGTTTGAAAGACTTCATGCGTGCACCTCCTTTGTCATGTGATGACTGACGCTGGGATAAGATTTTTGCGTACCACGTGTCAAAACCGACAATGCAGCATAAGCATTAGCTTGAATAATCGCAGTTTCAAGTGACTCGCCTCGAGCAAAATAATGTGCAAATGCCCCGACAAACGCATCACCTGCACCAGTGGTATCAATGGCATTGACATCTTGACCATCAACTAATGTTGCTTCTTGACCAGCAGTTATCCAAAGTGCGCCACGGTCGCCCATTGTCACAATGACATTTGCCACGCCAAATGACAACAATCGTCGCGCAGCAGCTTTGGTTTCCTGAACTGTTGACACTGGCATTTTGGTAATGGCAGTTAATTCAGATTCATTAGGTATTAGGTAATCCACAGCTGGTAAAACATCCAACGGTAATTTATGAGCCGGTGCAGGGTTATATATAATCGGAATATTATATTTTTAGCCAAATGAATGCCTTATATTAGTTGCATGGGCACCTCTTGTTGCAACACAATAACCTTTGCCCGTTTTATCAAGTCGATTTTATCCAACAATACTTCTGGTGTGAGTTCAGTGTTTGCACCCTGCACAACCAAGATACGGTTGTCACCATTACTTTCAACAAAAATTGGCGCCACGCCGTTGCTCTGATGCCCTGTTAATACACCACTGATGTCAATATGATTCGCCACGAAATTGGCGCGTGTTTCTACACCAAATTATCGTTACCAACACACGTTAGCATCGCGACCTGAGCACCCAATCGACTGGCAGCTACTGCTTGGTTAGCACCTTTACCGCCAAATCCCATTTCAAAGCTTGGTGCTTCAACTGTCTCGCCTTTATGAGGTAAACGATCAACATAACTGATTAAATCCATTACGTTTGATCCAATGACTAATACATCAATATCTTTTATCATATTATTCTCCAATTCCAGTCGTAACCGTAAATGACTGTGTTTTACCAGGCGCAAGGTGAATTAAAGTGCCTGCTTGACTAGCAGCGTTATGTCCATCTGGGTGACTCGTACCTGGAATGGCAAATGCCGCTACTTGTTGATCAGGATTGTGTAACAACCATCTCGTAACAAACGGTAATTCCTTCGTGCTAAATGCTGTAACACATGTTGGTCCATCTGGTAGTGACATTTTAAAAAACAGCTCGGTCAACAAACGGACGCAAATCTGTTGACATGTAGACAATTTCTGGGTCAAAACGACTACCATCATCTAGCACCTCAATGACTTCACCACTTGCTTGCAGTTCTCTGTTAAATGCCCGCCAGTTGGCTGTCGGCTTGACATGGGCTGGAATTGATCGTCTTAATTTCAGTGCATTCTCTGGTACGTTAGCTGACATCGTGGCGCCATTAACATAGCAATAATTGAGATGATTCAAATATTGCAACGGCATAGTTTGATAGTTGCTGAGATTAGTCACTTTAATCCAATATCTATCAATGCTGAAGCTGCGTGCATGATAACAGTATTATGGGTTCGATAATGATATCCAAATCCTTTTACATACTCATACTCGCCGCCAATTATGATATTATCTTGGTCAAATTCTAAATAAATATGGTCAAGCTTGGTCATCGGATATTCACCATGTAATGGGTGCTGATCTGTCTCACTGGGCGTACCGCTGGCTAAAACGCCGGATGTAAATTGAAACATACCATACGTATCAGTCACCTGCGTTCCTAAATAAGGCTTATCAAATGCCGATGCCATTTTCAGAGATAATTGATCAAAAAACGGCATCCCCAAATCATGAAACCTTGAAAAGGTAGTATCACAATGTAGCCACGATTATTACTTATTTTCAAACCAGCAACGCCTGTATCATATTGCATGGTCGTCACCGTAAAATGCTCATCTTGATAAATGTTATAAGGTGTTTTATCAAATAACTTCTCGGCAAATTGATTCTTTGTGTCATGCTGTTGTGCCTCTCTTTCTTGCCGCACCATTGTCTTGGCAAACAAGCGACAACGGCAAAAGCGATTAAATCAATGCTGAAACTTGTAGACATATCCGTCATATCGGCGACAGCACCCTGTATCAGTGGTAAAATGGCGCCACCAATAATGCTCATAACCAAAATAGCACCAGCTGTCTCACGATGTCTTGGCACCTGAACCGTCTTAATCGTTTCCGAATAAATAGTTGCCCAACCCGGTCCAAACAACCCACTCACTAGCACTAAGGCATATAATGCTGAACATCATGTACCAATGTGACGTAGAGCAACGCCACAATACCCATCACACCGTACGACAGAAGAACATGACCTGCACACAAATTTTGGTATTAATAAGTTGGCAATAAATTTACCAACAAAGAAAGCAACATAGGCATAAATCATAAAATTACTAGCATATCGTTCATTAAAATGACTATTCAACGTCAAAGCAAGCCGAATCGTAAAGCTCCAAACTGCTGTCTGCATACCAACATAGAAAAATTCAACCAGAATGCCTTTTTTAAAAGGTTTGTTTTTGCCATAAATACTTGAGTGTGTCAAAGAGTTGGCATTTGGGTGTCCGGCAGTTAACGGCTGGTGTTTTTTTCTGGATATTGCGTCAAGAGCAAGATAAATAAAAGCGACCCCCAACCCACAAGTAAGAGTTGATAAGGCAACAATGTGTGTGCCAAAGCTTTGTGGCCAAATGAGAGCTTTTCGCTGGCGTTCATTCCTGCCATCTGTTGCGCCAAGCTTTTCCCATTGCCAAAATAAGATATTTTCCCAATATAATACCTAAAATTGATCCCCACGGATAAAATGTTTGCGAGATATTGAGTCTCAGAGTGGCATGTTGCTTAGGACCTAACAAGCTAGAATAAGTATTGGCACTAGTTTCAAAAAACTTAATCCTGTTGCCAAAACAAATATTGCAATCAAAAATACGCTATATGTGCCCATTTGACTGGCTGGAAAGAATAGTAGCGATCCAACCATATACAGTCGAGTCCAATTAAAATTGAAACTTTATAACTCGTTCTTTGAATCACGCGACTGGCTGGAATAGCCAATACAAAATAGCCCAAGTAAAATGCACTTTGTACAAATGCGCTGGCAACATTTGACAGCGTAAACACTGCTTTAAATTGCGTAATTAAAATATCGTTCAAACTGGCTGCAGCCCCCCATAATGGAAACATGAGTGATAGTAAAATAAACTGAAAAGGGGGTGTTTTATTCAGGTAGCCATCTGCCTGAACAACTGCTTTTGTTTTAAATATTGTCATTATTTTTTCCTCCAATGTCACTATTTACATAGCATAGTTGACCTTTTTTGAACGTACAATGACAATAATCGTCTTCACAAACATTTGTTCGCAAAGCAACGCACTGCTGTTCCTCAAAAGCTAGTCATGACATTGTATTTTTTTCACAAAGTGCTTGCACACTAATGTTCATTTCCTAATATTTATAATAATAGTAGCGAAAAAATCTAGTTTATTAAGCATTTCATTATCATTATATTATTTGGCTAATAAACAATTGGGACACCCAAATAATGACATTTAAAAAACAGAATCGCTATTAAATCGGCTTTGTACATTTATTCACATTGTAATCAAAAAAAATTTTTTTATTTTTGAATAATTTCCTACTATTTTTTAGAATTGTTCGTTTTTAAAAATATTCTCAACTTATTATAAATTACAAAAAAAACAGGTTTAGTTAGGATTAACTAAATCTGTTTTTTCAACCAATTCGCTAGGTTAGTTGTTATTTTTTCTTTTCAATAATGCTAGCAACCCCAACAAAGTTGTCAAAATCAAACCACTTATTACAACATGGTCATTATTTTGTGACACACTCGTTTTTGGTAATTGCTTGTCTGTGTTTTCACTATGATTGATATTGACTGGTTGACCATCTTTATTAGAGCTGGCAACCGTTAGCACAACCTCTTGTGTCGTTGTTGGGTTATCCTTGATGTCGCTAATTGAAGATTTTTTATTTGTTTCTACCTTGACAACAATGACAACATCACCACCTGCATCCGGTACAATGACCGAACCGTATGGGGTGTCAATCGTGGTTCCTGGTGTGACTGGTCCGTATGGTATCTCTGGTCCAACTGGGTTACCATTTTCGTCTTCTGGCACGATGTTACCAACTACTACATATTCAGGTTGGTCAACAGCTGCCTTGACTTGGATAATGATATCACCTCCGTTAGCTGGTACTTCAACATCGCCATATGGGGTGTCAATCGTGGTTCCTGGCGCGACTGGTCCGTATGGTATCTCTGGTCCAACTGGGTTGCCATTCTCATCTTGAGGTACAATGTTGCCAACTACCACATATTCAGGTTGGTCAACAGCTGTCTTTTCATAAACAGCAATACCGGGAACTTCGGTAGCAACTGTGATAATAATATCACCGCCATTAACTGGTACTTCAACTGGTCCATAGGGTGTATTGATAATAATTGCAGGTGTTTCTGGTCCATGGGGTGTTATAATTGCGGGATTTGGCTCGAGTGGACCATATGGAATTTTTGGTCCAACTGAGTTACCATTTTCATCTTCTGGCACAATATTACCCACTAACACATATTCAGGTTGATCAACGGCTACCTTGACTTGAATAATGATATCGCCACCATTGGCTGGTACTTCAACATCACCATAAGGTGTGTCAACTGTTGTCCCTGGCTTAACTGGTCCGTAGGGTATCTCTGGTCCCACTGGGTTGCCATTTTCATCTTCTGGCACGATGTTACCAACTACCACATATTCAGGTTGGTCAACGGCAGTTGAAATGATAATGTTTTCACTTACCGATGTTGAAGCTGATGTACTATCACTTAATGATGCTGATGTGCTGTCACTTACTGATGTTGATGTTGATGTGCTACCACTTAATGATGTTGAAGCTGATGTACTACCACTCAACGATGTTGACGTTGATGCGCTGTCACTTACTGATGTTGATGCCGAAGTACTGTCACTTAATGATGTTGACGTTGATGTGCTGTCGCTTACTGATGTTGACGTACTATCACTTAATGACGTTGACGCTGATATGCTATCACTTAACGATGTTGACGTCGATGTACTACCACTCAACGATGTTGACGTTGATGTGCTATCACTTAATGATGTTGAAGCTGATGTGCTACCACTCAACGATGTTGACGTTGATGTACTATCACTTACTGATGTTGACGTTGATGCGCTATCACTTATTGACGTTGATGCACTATCACTCAATGATGTTGATGCCGATGCACTATCACTTACTGATGTTGACGTCGATGTGCTGTCACTCAATGATGTTGACGTTGACGCACTATCACTTAATGATGTTGATGTCGATGTACTATCGCTCAACGATGTTGATGCACTATCACTCAATGATGTTGATGTACTGTCGCTTACTGATGTTGACGTTGATGCACTATCACGTACCGACGTTGACGCCGAAGTACTGTCACTTATTGATGTTGACGTACTATCACTTAATGATGTTGACGTCGATGCACTGTCACTTACTGACGTTGATGCGCTATCACTTAATGATGTTGATGTCGATGTGCTATCACTCAATGATGCTGAGTTGCTCAAACTTGCTGACTCACTTGATGTCGATTCACTATCACTCAATGATGTTGAGTTACTCAAACTTGCTGACTCGCTTGACGTTGATTCACTATCACTCAATGACGCTGAATTGCTCAAACTTGCTGACTCACTTGATGTTGATTCACTATCACTCAATGATGCTGAGTTACTCAAACTTGTTGACTCACTTGATGTCGATTCACTATCACTCAATGATGCTGAGTTACTCAAACTTGCTGACTCGCTTGATGTTGATTCACTATCACTCAATGATGTTGAGTTGCTCAAACTTGCTGACTCACTTGATGTCGATTCACTATCACTCAATGATGTTGAGTTGCTCAAACTTGCTGACTCGCTTGATGTCGATTCACTATCACTCAATGATGCTGAGTTACTCAAACTTGCTGACTCGCTTGATGTCGATTCACTATCACTCAATGATGCTGAGTTACTCAAACTTGCTGACTCGCTTGATGTCGATTCACTATCACTCAATGATGCTGAGTTACTCAAACTTGCTGACTCGCTTGATGTCGATTCACTATCACTCAATGATGTGTGAATTGCTCAAACTTGCTGACTCGCTTGATGTTGATTCACTATCACTCAATGATGTTGAACCACTCAAACTTGCTGATTCACTTGATGTCGATTCACTCAATGATGTTGAATTGCTCAAACTTGCTGACTCGCTTGATGTTGATTCACTATCACTCAATGATGTTGAACCACTCAAACTTGCTGACTCACTTGATGTTGATTCACTATCACTCAATGATGTTGAACCACTCAAACTTGCTGACTCACTTGATGTCGATTCACTATCACTCAATGATGCTGAGTTACTCAAACTTGTTGACTCACTTGATGTTGAGTTACTCAATGACGTTGAACCGCTCAAACTTGCTAACTCGCTTGATGTCGATTCACTATCACTCAATGATGCTGAGTTACTCAAACTTGCTGACTCACTTGATGTCGATTCACTATCACTCAATGATGTTGAGTTACTCAAACTTGCTGACTCGCTTGATGTCGATTCACTCGTACTTGCTGATTCAGATTCCATTGGAACAGTTGCATCAAAGACTGGCGCAACAACACTATAAGTTGGTATCACATCTGAAGAACCAAAAGAAATATACAAGTCTGAATTTTTATAAATACTGTCGCCAGCAGCCAATGTTGTGTAAAATGAAAGCGCATTGCCTTGTGCATATTGAGCAATCACACCATTCTTATTTAAGACTGGAAAATAACCCGTGGCATCTATGCTGTCCACTTTTTGTGTGCCATTGAATGATACAAAGTCACCCACACGTAAGTATCACCAGTAGTGCTATTGGTTACTGTCAAATTATTATAGATATAATCCAAGAAAGACTGTACCTGCGCAGCAGTTAAAGTTGTACTGCCATCAACACTTGTATTTACAAACGGAACACATGGTTCTGCCAAATTAATTGTGCCAGTAAAATAGCTACGATTATCAGAATTATTTGACTGCATTGGGCCTATATTAGTTTTGATAGGACCAGTCCCCTGTGTACTTAAATAAACACTCTGAACTGATAGATTCTGCCATTGATCAAAACTATAAAATTGATCGATATCGACACAACGTGCGCGCCAACATATTCATCAGCGATTGCTTGTGCATCTGTTTTGTCAGCAATATTTGAAGCAATCGTCTCATTTGTACCCGTCGCAACATATCCAGCGGACAAAGCATCATCAACGCTTTGCAACGTGTCAGTTTTTTTAAGTGCACCTATTGTTGATGTCGCTGCTGCTTCACTTGAATTATCATTGCTACCTGTACTCAAACTACTTGCACTGGTTGCATCAGTAGCACTCAAACTAGTTGTTCCATTTCCATCAGATTCACTATTTGACGTCGCAATATCGCTGCTGCTTGTTTGATTATTCACAAGTTGGGTACTAAAATCCCCATTCGTGCTTTCTGTCACTAATGATGTGCTGCTATCATCAGTATTCGTTTGAACAGTGCTAGATTGGGTCGCATTATCGTCCGCACTAACGGTTGTTAAATCCGTCATCATAGCTGCGCCTGCCATAAATGCTAATGCCGCCATCATCCACTGTTTCTTAGCTTTATACATTTTAAACTTGATTGTTCGTACCGGTGTAAAATTATTTGCTGACTTACTCATATTATATCCCACCATTTATTTCACTTACATTTTGTAACATGAAATATTATAAACTTTACTTCACAAAAAAGTCAACATTTCTTCACATTTAGATTTTTAATCACTATTTTTGGTGTTTTATCCATATTTTCAGGTTTTTTTTGTGAACAAAAAAACTAAAGTAGCTAGCCGAAAGCTAACTACTTTAGTCTGAAATGAGAATTACTATTTATTTGTCTAAGCGGGCACGGAATGCTTTTGTCGCTTCCTCATAGCCAGGCTTACCTAATAGTGCAAACATAGCTGTCTTATAGGCTTCGACACCCGGTTGGTTGAATGGGTTAATGCCAAAAGTATAACCAGACGCCCCAACAGCCATTTCAAAGAAATAAATCATGTAACCGAGTGAATAAGCATCTTGTGCCGGCAAGTGGACAGCCAAGTTAGGCACACCACCATCAACGTGAGCTAAAGTAACCCCTTGAGATGCTTTGGTATTCACTTCATCGATCGTGATACCTTCCAAATATTGCAAACCATCATTGTTGCCTTCTTCATGTGGTAGGTCCAAATTAGATACAGGATTGTCTAACTTAACCACTGTCTCAAACAAATCACGGCGTCCTTCTTGAATGTATTGTCCAAGTGAGTGCAAGTCAGTTGAGAAGTTAGCTGAAGATGGATAGATACCCTTTTGATTTTTACCTTCAGACTCGCCCATCAATTGCTTCCACCACTCTGACAAATATTGCATTGAAGGTTCCCAGTTAATCAACAATTCTGTTGTATAACCCTTATCATACAAAATACGACGAACGGCTGCATATTTATATGCCTCGTTCTTTTTTAAATCAGAATCAGTATATTCGTTTTGCGCATCACGAGCGCCGTCCATCAATTTTTTGGATATCAGCGCCTGAAGCAGCAATTGGCAACAATCCAACAGCTGTCAAAACAGAGAAGCGACCACCGACACCATCAGGAATTGTGAATGTTTCATAACCTGATGCCGCTGCTTCATCGTGCAAAGCACCACGATTGGCATCTGTTGTGGCATAGATACGCTTCTTAGCAGCATCAGAACCATACTTTTTCTCTAACAATTGTTTAAACACACGGAAAGCAATTGATGGTTCCGTTGTTGTGCCAGACTTTGAGATAACGTTGACAGAAAAGTCTTGATCACCAATGACACGAACTAAATCATTTAAGTAAGCTGCAGAAGTTGAGTTACCAGCAAAATAAATTTTAACACCTTGACGTTGGTCATCCGACAATTCATTATTAAACATTGGATTCAAGAAATCAACCGCCATCTTCGCGCCCAAATATGAACCACCAATACCAATGACAACCAAAATCTTTGAATCAGATTGAATTTGTTGCGCCGCCTTTTGAATACGTGCGAATTCTTCCTTGTCGTAATCAGTAGGTAGAGTCAACCAATCAGAATATTCTGCACCATCGCCCGTACGATTGCGCAATTGTTGGTCAGCCATCGTAATTAATGGTTGCATTTCGTCCAATTCGTGTGGTGCAACAAAATTCTCAATGTTCTTTGTGTCAAATGTAATGTGTGCCATTTTTCGCTCCTATTATTAACATTATGAAATCGTTTTCACTATTATTTTTATCACAACTTTGACGCTGCTGCCTCATCAACAATAATTGTAACATTTTCGTGATTTTGTAGAACAGAAGCTGGCACATTTTCAGATACTGGGCCATTAACAGTTGCAGCAATTGCCTCTGCCTTACTGTCACCATAAGCTACTAACAGGATTTGTTTAGCTGACATAACTGACGCAATCCCCATTGAAATAGCTTGGGTTGGCACGTCAGATTCTTTTTCAAAGAAGCGTGCATTTGCATCAATTGTAGATTGCGTTAAATCAACAATATGCGTTGTTGAGTCAAAAGATGTTCCCGGCTCGTTAAAACCAATATGTCCATTTCGACCAATCCCAAGTAATTGTAAGTCGATAGGATTTTCCGCAATAATTTGATCGTATGCTTTAGCTGCTGCTTCATGATCGTCACTTTTACCATCAGGAACATAAGAATGTTTGAAAGGTTTTTGATTAAAGAGATGTTGATTCATAAAATAACGATAACTTTGGTCATTATCACCATCTAATCCCAAATATTCATCCAAGTTGACTGATGTCATATTTGAAAAATCTAAATCACTTGCTGTTAAACGATCATATAATGCAATTGGTGAAGAACCTGTTGCCAAGCCTAACACTTTTGCCCCGCCCTTAATCACATTCTGATAAATTTCAAATGCCTTTTGAGCACCTTCGTCAGCGTTTTTAACTTTGATAATATTCATGATGTGGTCTCCATTCTTAATTGGTCTATACCGCTTTGGTCTATACCAATATAATAGCATTATTTTAACGGAATAACAAGGTCACAATTTGAATAGTCACAAAAAAATCGATCTTTCGATCGATTGCGTTGTCTACCCTAAAACAGATTGCGCCAAAGTCTCACAAACCAGTTGGCTTGCGTGCCTTTAACACCAGATTTTACAGTTAATTGTTTATCAGTTTTTGGAGTATAAGGTAAATATTGGGCGTCTAAAGCAGGACTGATATACCCAATCGTTTGATTTTTATTTAGCTTGGCAAGCTTAGTGTTCACACTCAAATTCGATAATTTAAGTTGCGTTTTTTTACTTGTCCAAAAAGTTTGGTTTCCGCCAAATTGACCGGAACTTCAGTCTTCTTTAATGCTTTAAATTTTATATTTTGTATTGTTTGATTACTTGTAAATGTGTGACCTTGCTTTTTGGTTAATACTTCATTGACCACATCCAAAGTAGCTTGATACCGCGTTTTTTCATCCATATAATCACCGGCGCCATTGACAACAGTGATAAACTCATGCCCATTCTGATCCTTAATAATACCTGTAAATGCTGCACCAGATTCAGGTGTTGAGCCGGTTTTTAGCCCTTCAATTACCAGTTTGTTTGGATTAGACAGTTTTGGCATTGTTTGTGTCATCAATTGCCAATAGTCAGTTTTGTCAGTTACCACATAGGACGGCGTTAAATGATACGAAACAGTCAGTTTTTCAGATAGTTTCCGCAATGTTGGTCCAATGCCAAATCTGCTTTGGCAATCATTGCAAGTTGTTTCGCCGTCGCATGATTGGCAGCAGTCTTTGGAGCACTCTTAACTTGATTTTCAAAGGCATCACCGTTGACTTGACCAGCAGAATTGTACCACTGAGAACCGGTTAAATGTAATGACTTTGCCCACATTTGTAAGGCTTGCTGAGTTGTTTTACCTTTAGGCGTCATAAACTCACCTAGTGCAAATGCAGCATCATTAGCAGAATTAGCAAACATAACGTCATATAATTCTTTAACAGATAATTATCGCCAGCCTTCACGGCTATATGAGAAAACAGATGGCTGTCTTGATCAGATAAATCTGATTTACTTGTAATTGGTACTTTAGTTGTCCATTTAATTTTGCCAGACTTAATGCCTTGTAAGACACCATAAGCTGTCAACATTTTGGTTTGCGAAGCAATCGATACCTGTTTATCAGCATTTTTGACACCAAGTACTTGACCAGTTTGCGTCAATTACAACTGCTGAGTGGCATTGACACTCAAATTGATTGGTTTATCAGTCACGTGTTTGACATTCGTTGGCTTTGAAACATCTTTTTTTACTCGTTGATAGCCCAACAATTAAACCAATCAGTAAAATAACTACTCCGCCAATTATTAGCTTAGTTTGATTCCTCTTCATAACTTACTCCCTTTTGTTTGAGCGGGAGACTAATGACAAAAGTTGTTAAATCATCATCTGATTCAGCAGACACAAGACCATGATGCTGTGTCACAATACCTTTAACAATCGCGAGACCAAAGCCCCGTTCCCCCTGTTTTACTATTACGAGAACTTTCTACGCGATAAAAACGATCAAAAAATATCGTCTAGCGCATCCCCCGGAATTTTAGCCCCATCATTAATCACACGAATCTCAACATTCTCATCTCGTACTTGAGCTGTTAACTTAATAAACGTGGCGCCATCACCATACTTAAAAGCATTCGTAATTAAATTCATCAACACACGCGCTAACTTATCAGAATCAGCTTCAATCACAATCATCTCTGGATTGGTTAATTGCGTCAACTTAATATTTTTTTCCTGTGCTTCAAAGTTCGTAGCTCGCTAATAATTGACCAAACAAATCACTTAAACTTAATGATGTGAGATTCAAAGACGCATCTTGAGCCTGTGTCTTTGAAAATTCAAATAGATCCTCAACCAACACTTTCATTTGATTGGATTTATCATAAGCCGTATGAATATACTTTTTGCGGTTATCGTCGCTAAGATTTTCACCCATTTCTACCAATCCGAGGTAACCAATAATCGCTGTTAATGGCGTACGCAAATCATGTGAAATATTGGTAATCATTTCATCTTTAGAGCGTTCACTAGCGCGTTCTTCTTCTCGAATACGTCGCGTGTTAGTCGCAATCGTGTTAGAAACATCAATCAGCGCTTGCGTTTTGGGCGCATACGTAGCGTGCCAATCAATAGCCATATCCGCATTGTCGGCAGATATTTGTCGTAATTCCCTAATTAATCGCAACAACTTTCATCTCGTCGCCACTTAACATACTGAACGATAATAATTGCAAAATTACCTAGTACAAATACAAAAAATTCCAGTACCTGCCAAGTATTACTGGAAAATCTATTAACTCGCTGCGCTAAAGCATCAAACCCTGTCATAGTTGTCCAACTATATAGGCAAAGCAACAGCAAAGTAACGATGATATAATAATTTTTTGTGCGATTATGTTTAAAAAATATCGCTATTTTTTTCATTGGTTCACTTCAATTTTATAGCCAACACCCCAAACTGTTTGGATGACTTGGTCACCATTAGTGGCTTCTTCATTTTGTCACGCAAATGAGAAACGTGCACCATAACTGTTTTTGCTGATACAACCGATTCTTGTGCCAAACACGCTCAAAAATATCATCAGCTGAGAAAACACGATTGGATGAGAAGCTAATAAGTACAAAAATACCAAATTCTAATGCTGTTAAATTGACCAAATCACCATCTGATGTTTTAACTTCATGGCTGTCTTTTATGATAACAAGTGACCCAATATCTAACACGTCGGGTGTTGGTCTGTACAGCATTTTCTGCACGACGCAAGAGTGACCTAACGCGCCCATTACTTCCAGTGGATTGAATGGTTTAGTAACGTAATCGTCAGCACCTGTGATCAATCCCTGAATTTTATCCATGTCGCCTGACTTAGCTGACAACATCAAAATTGGAATACGACTATCCTTACGTACCGCTTGACAACTTCTAGACCATTCATATTTTGGCATCATCACGTCTAAAATCATCAAAGCGATGTCTGGGTTTGTGTTCAGCTTGACATTGCTTTCTTTGCCATCACCGGCCATAATTGGGTCATAGCCTTCATTTTTTAAAATAAATTTCTAATAACTCTGCAATTTCAAGATCATCATTCAACGACTAGAATTTTCATGGTCAATTTCCTTTCAATTACTTTTTGCGCAGCTTCTAAGCGCGCTTGTTGTGATAATTGACTAATGCGAAGAAACCACCCTTTAAGCCAGCGCGTTGACGATTCCAACGGAAGGCAAGATAAGCAACGCCGCCAAGACAATATAGACAATCGCAGGCAATGTTGGGTTAATAACAGCTGGCAACATACCCAAAACGACGAATCCTAAAATCCAAGCTACCATCGCAGCAATAAGATAACCCCAGCGACGGCTACGAGAATTAGTTTGTTCAGGTGCTTTTGGGTTAGGTGTTAACTTCAAAACCACTGCTGTATAAATCGACCCACCCAGTCCGGCATATCAGCAACAAAGAAATAATTCCTGCGCCTTGATTGCGATTGTTTTTTGAGAAAAACAGTGTCAAACCAAAGACTAAAGCAAATAACATAAATATGGCTAATGATGTATCAATCGCTAAGGTACTAAATTTGAAATCAAAAAGTTTTTTAGCTGTTTTTTTAGGATCAAGATACTGTTGAACAGCTTGTGTTGGTGTACCAAACAATTGCGCCGCTGTTTGTCCTTGACCTTGTGTTGCCAACAGTTTAGCTTCTACCTCTGATACAATGGCGTCTATTTTTTCACCATCTAATTTTTTATTTTGAGCCAATAGTTTTTTGAATTGGAACATAAAATCCTGATTTTTTTTCGTTAATTCACGATTTTCTGACATGCGTTGTTGCCTCCCTAGGTTATGTACGGCGCGAGTGCACCTTTATATTGATTAAACGTTAAATGCGGAACTCGATAATATCGCCGTCTTGCACGACATATTCCTTACCTTCTGAGCGCAGTTTTCCGGCTTCTTTTCACTGCTTTAAACTGAGCCTAAAGCATCTAAGTCGTCAAAACTAATCGTTTCAGCACGAATAAAACCACGTTCAAAATCAGAATGAATGACACCAGCAGCTTGTGGCGCCTTGGCACCTGCTCTAAAAGTCCAAGCACGTGTTTCTTTACCACCAGCTGTGAAGAAAGTCCGCAAATCAAGCAAATGATAGGCTGCTCGAATCAACTATTCAATTCCAGGCTCATCAACCCCAGCCATCTCCAAAAATTCAGCACGTTCATCATCTGGTAGTTCGGCAATTTCTTCTTCTGCACTTGCTGACAAACCAATGACATCAGCACCTTCGCTATTAGCAAACGTTTTGATTTCATTAAAGTACTTTGAAGATTCAGGATCAGCCATATCATCTTCAGCCAAATTAGCAACATACAAAACGGGTTTTGTAGTCAATAAGAATAAGCCTTTGACAATTTTTTGTTCATCATCGTTAAAACGCAACTGTTCGAGCGGATTGTCCCGCTTCTAGTGCTGGCTTTAAATCTTTCAAGAACTGCAAATTCAGCTTTAGCAGCCTTATCGCTGCCCTTAGCCGCGCGAGCTACCTTGGCATACCGCTTGTCAACCGTTTCAAGGTCGGCCAAAATCAGCTCAGTGTTAATTGTTTCAATGTCATCCAACGGATTAACAACACCATTCACATGAATAATTTCATCACCATCAAAGCGCGGACAACGTGGACAATGGCATTCACTTGACGAATGTTTTCTAGGAATTTATTCCCTAATCCTTCACCTTGTGAGGCGCTTTAACAATACCAGCAATATCTGTGAATTCAAAAGTTGTTGGGATAACTTTATCAGCAGGTTCAATGGCTTGAATGCGTGCCAAACGCTCGTCTGGTACTTCTACCATACCAACGTTGGGCTCAATCGTCGCAAAAGGATAGTTAGCCATTTCTGCACCAGCTTTCGTAATTGCGTTAAATAATGTTGATTTGCCGACGTTTGAAGGCCGACGATTCCAGCAGTAAGTGCCATGTTAATCTTCTTTCTGACTTGCTTCTTCAAGTATTTTTTTCAAAATCGTTTTGTTAAAATCAAAACGCGACCATCATAATCCCACGTCCACATTTTGTACAAGATAATTTAATATCTGCGCCAACACGCGTAATTTCCAAGCATTGCACCACAAGCATGTGCGTTTTTTCATTTCAACAATGTCATGTAAATGTATGTTAATGGTGTTGCCATCAATCTACCTCGATATTAATAACGCTAAAATGCGACTTAAATCATCATTTGAAACATAGTTAATTTCAATTTGCCATTCCCTTTGGTGGCTGTGTTGACTTTAACTTTTGTGCCAAATTTTTCTTCTAGTTGTGTGGCAACTGCCGCAATGAACGGTGAAATTTGTGGCTTTTCAGAGGCAGCAGGGCTCATCACCAGATTCATTGATTTGTTAACTAATGCTTCAACTTGACGGACATTTAAACCACGCGCCATAATTGTAGCAACAACTTGTCAATGTGTGATTTTTTCTTTAAGCCTAATACAGCTCTTGCCTGTCCCATTGATTAAATCACCATCTTGTAACAATGTTTGGACATTTTCTGGTAACTTCAACAGTCGCAATGCATTTGCCACAGTTGCTCTATCTTTACCAACTTTTTCAGCAAGTTGAGCTTGGCTAAGTGACAATCTTGTCATTAAAGCATCAAATGCTTGCGCTTCTTCAATGACATTCAAATCATCACGCTGTAAGTTTTCAATTAGTGCCACGGCTGCCATCGTGTCATCATCAACCTGACGCACAATAGCTGTATAGTGGTTAATTTAGCTAATCGTGAAGCGCGTACACGTCGCTCACCAGCAATAATTTGATAGCTTTACCGTCTTCACGAACGATAATCGGTGTTAAAACACCGCTATCTTGAACCGACGTTTGCCAATTCCTGTAACTTCGTCTCGTCAAAATGACGGCTGTGTTGAAATGGATTAGGCTTATAGCACTCAAGTTAAGCTGCACAACATTCTCGGTTGCAGTCGGCTCTTTTGTTGCAGATTTTTGTATGTTCAACTGCTGATTTTGACACATTATTTGGCGCCAAATAGTGAACTCATGCCTTTTCAAGGCCACCTTTTTTATTTGCCATATTGCTTCAAGACCTCCTGTGCCAGATCATTGTAAACTTGAGCACCAACACTTCTTGGGTCAAAATCAATGATTGCTTGTCCATAAGATGGCGCCTCGCTTCAAACGAACTGTTCTTGGGATGATTGTCTCATAGACTTTGTCATCAAAAATTCCGCACTCTTTTTGCGCAACCTGCTTGGCCAAATTTGTGCGTCCGTCATACATTGTCATTAAAATTCCGGCAACGTCTAACTCTGGATTGAATTGCTGGCGAACCAGCTCAATTGTATTCAACAAATTGGCCCAACCCTTCTAAGGCGTAAAATTCAGTTTGTTACAGGAATAAGAATAGCATCTGCTGCCGTAAATGCATTGACAGTTAACAAGCCTAAAGCTGGTGGATTATCAATCAAAATAAAGTCATAATCATCACGCACTTTTTCAAGTGCTTTTTCAAACGATATTCACGTTTTTCTTGATTTGATAATTCGATTTCAGCGCCTGATAATTGAATGGTAGCGGGCACTAAATCATAATTATCCGTTGAATAATAACATCATGCAACGGTGTTTGCTCAACGATAACGTCATAACTATCAACTGTTAAAGCTGATTTATCAACGCCAGATCCACTAGTCGCATTACCTTGCGCATCAATATCAACCAATAAGACACGCTGCCCAGCTTGTGCTAATGCTGCGCCTAAATTGATACTGTAGTGTCTTACCAACACCACCTTTTTGATTGGCTAATTGCAATTATTTGTGCCATTTTAGGCGCCTCCTATTTTAGTTTAAGCAATTGGTTTTTTACTTGGCGTACCCGCTTGACGCGGATACTTCTTAGGTGTTTTAGTCACTTTATCAACAATTTGTATAAATCGTGAATCACCATTAGGCAATTCAAACGCGTATTCATCGCGCATTTTACCACCCAAAGTTTGCAAGGCTTTTTGACCATCAGCCAATTCTTGTTGCGCAGCTGCACCTTTCATGACTAGAAATTCACCACCAATGTGGACAAATGGCAACGTATACTCGGCCAATACGCTCGTCCGTGCAACAGCACGCGCTTTGCATAATCAAATTGCTCCCTGAGCGTTGGGTTTTGTCCGATATCCTCAGCACGCCCATGAACAATAGTAACGTCGCT
>JAGSPU010001391.1:0-29750 GCA_019321725.1 Paulownia fortunei | reverse complement strand
AGTAGAAGATGTGTTGATACAAATTGATAAGTTTTACTTTGCAATAGATTTTATTATTTTGGACACACAGCTTGTTGTACATACACTTACACAGATTTCTATCATTTTGGGTTATCTTTTTCTTGTAACTTCAAATGTTTTTATTAATTGTAGAAATGGTATTTTGAAGTTATCTTTTAGAAATATGACTTTGGAACTAAACGTGTTTAATATTTGTAAGCAACCTGCAGAAGATGTCAAAGTACAGAAAGTGGATTTAATTGAGGAACTTGTTCACGAATATTTTACTTTCACTAATTCATTTGATCCTCTGGAGACTTGTTTTGAAAGTGAAATTATTTGTAAAAATACACACTTTAATACTCTCTCTGAAATTTTGCAGGTACAAGAAAATTATTTTTGGAAGCTAAGGTTTGAATAACCTTCATCATCAACAGTTCAATATGTTCATCAAGTATTAAAGCTTCTGTGATTAATTTGAAACATTTTCCATTTGATCTGAAATACTCTTTCTTAGGTGAGAATGAGAATTTTTCAGTAATAATTTCTTCAAACTTGATGCATCCCAAGAAGGTAAGTTGATCGAAACTCTTAAAATGCATAAAAATGCTTTAAGATGGACCATTGCTGACATTAAAGGTATTAGTTCTTTAATTTGCACACAGAACATCTATCTATAGAAAAATATTAAACCTTCTATAGAGATGCAACGAATGCTAAATCCTAATATGAAAGAAGTAGTGAGAAATGAAGTCATTAAACTCTTAGATAATAAAATCATTTATCCTATTTCAGGCAGCAAATGGGTAAATCCTACTCAAGTTGTACCAAAGAAATCTAGAGTTATTGTAGTAAAGAATGAGAATGGTGAATTAATTCCAACTAGAACTATTACTGGTTGGCGAATGTGCATTGACTATAGGAAACTTAACTCAGTTACTAGAAAAGATCATTTTCCATTATCTTTGATGAATGAAATCTTAGAAAGAGTTGTGGGACATGAATTTTACTGTTTCTTAGATGGATATTTTGGGTATAATCAAATTGTAAGTGCACTTGAAAATCAAGAGAAAACTACTTTTACATGTCCTTTTGGTACGTTTGCATATCGAAGGATGCCTTTTGGATTATGTAATACACCAGCTACATTCCAACGATGCATGCTTAGTATTTTTAGTGACATGGTAGAATGTTTTCTTGAAGTCTTCATAGATGATTTTTCTATTTTCGGTAATTCATTTGATGATTGCTTGTCTAATTTATAAAAGTTATTGATCAAGTGTGAAGAAAAGAACCTTGTACTCAATTGAGAGAAAGCCATTTCATGGTAACAACTGGTATTATTTTTGGACATATTATTTCATCAAAAGGTATTGAAGTAGACAAATCTACAATCGAGTTAATTGCCAATTTGCTAATATCAAATTTTTTGAAGGAGGTAAGATCATTTTTAGGACATGCTGGTTTTTATAAAAAAATTATCAAAATTTTTAATATAATATCTAAAACATTATGTAATCTTCTAACAAAAGACACTATTTTTGAATGAAATAAAAATTGTGAAAATACTTTTGTTAAGCTTAAAAGCATGCTTACGTATGCTCCAATCATGCAACCTCTAGATTGTACTTTATCTTTTGAAATAATGTATGACGCTAGTGATTATGCTGTTGGAGTTATCTTAAGACAAAGAAAAGATAAGAAATCATATGTTATTTACTATGCAAGTAAAACTTTGAATAGTGCTCGATTAAATTATTCAACAACTGAAAAAAAAATTACTTCTTGTAGTTTTTGTATTAGATAAATTTAGATCTTATTTTGTTAGCTCACCGGTTATTGTTTTCAGTGATCATGCAGCTTTGAAATATCTTTTGTCAAAAAAGAATGCCAAACCCAGGCTGATTATGTGGATTCTCTTACTCCAGGAATTCAACATTACATTCAAGATAAGAAAGGACATTACGTGGTTGATCATTTATTGAGACTTGTTTGTGATGACTCATTTCAAACTATACCCATTAGTGACACTTTCCCTGATGAACAACTATTTAATATTTCTATTTTACCTTGGTTTGCTAATATTGCTAATTTTCTTATGACAGGAAAGATGCCACTATATCAGAATTTCGAAGATGAAAAGAAGTTTTTGATCGAGGTAAAAAACTTTTATTGGGATGATTCATACTTATCCAAATATTGTCATGATCAAATCTTTCGAAGATGCGTGCCCGATAATAAGAAAGGTAATATTCTTAAATTTTGTTATTCAGAAGAAAACTACTACAAAGATCTTATAATGTGAGTTTTATTAGCCAACTCTTTTAAAATACACTTACACATTTTGCAAAAATTATAAAAATTATCAAAAGTTAGGATCCATTTTAAAGTGAAACATGATGCCCTTCACCCCCATCCTAGTAATTGAAATTTTTAACTGTTGGGATATTGACTCATGAGACCATTTTCATTATCATTTGATTTTATTTACTTATTGATCACCATAGATTATGTTTCAAAATGAATCGAGATAATTCCTTGTTGAAACAATGATCACAAAATAGTGATAAAATTTTTGAAAGAAAATATGTTAAGTCGATTTGGAATTCCTCGATTCATTATTAGTCATGGGGAAAAATATTTTTTTAATAAATTTTTTAAAAATTTAATGAGGAAATATAGAATCATATATAAAGTTGCAACCCCTTATAACCCTCAGATAAATGGACAAGTTGAACTTGCAAATAGAGAGATAAAATAATTTTTTGAAAAAAAATAGTTAACCCAAATCATAAAGAATGGTCTCTTAAACTTATCAATACACTTTGGGCATATAGAACTGCTTTTAAAACAACATTAGGCATGTCTCCTTATAGGATAATTTATGAAAAATCTTGTTATTTACCTCTTGACCTTGAACATAAAGCTTATTGGGCAATCAAAATGTTTAATTTCAACCTTGATGAAGTTTCAAAATTGTGCAAATTGCAAATCAATAAATTTCAAGAATTAAGAAATGATGCATATGAGAATTCTAAAATTCATAAAGTAAGAATCAAAGAATTTCATGACAATAAAATTTCAAGAAAAAACATTTAAGGTTTGTCAAAAGGTTTTGCTTTAAAATTCTTGATTGCATTTATTTCCTAGAAAATTAAGATCAAGATGGAGTGATCCTTTTGTTTTCAAGGAGGTACATCCTTATGGGGCATTGACATTGAGAATCCTAAAAATGGTAACATATTCAAAGTAAGTGCACAAAGACTTAAACTGTTTCTAGAGAATCAATTTTCACAAGAGGAAATTGTTTTTCTTTCTAACCATTGTTATGATTAGTATGTATATATATACTTATTTTCTCTAACTTTGTTTGTTTTGTAGGATTCTTTCTTTTATTTTTTTTCTTTTTCTAGTTAAGTAGCGGATAATGGTACTCCGTAGCTATTAAAGTTAGATTTATCAGTTTCTCAAACAACTAAAATATATGTGTAAAGTTTCTTTCTTTTTCTCATTCACTTTTCTTGTTCTTTTCAAAATAGATGACATTCTTCCAAACTCTCAAGAAGCGATTTTATTTTCTTCTTAAAACTGCAATTTTAAAAATTTATAAAATCAGGATTGAAAGATTAAGGATGCTTATGCACAAGGGCAGCCCAGGGGTCATACAATGGATAATTGAAGTAAAGTTAAGAGTAATAGGTGAGTTTTCACAAGAGTTTTCAATCTTCCTTACTAGATACAAGTTGGGTTTTGGTAAAAACACATATTCAAAAAAAATGAAGGGCAAAAAAATTACAAGTTTGTCACAAATGTGTTCGATGGACTTGCAATATAAAGTGTCATTCCTTAAGAATGGTTTCTAAAAATCAAGAAATTAAAATTCAATTCATTATGGATGGACTGAGTAAGGAGTTTTTAAATGACATTATATTGACTCTTGAGACGCATTCATGTAGATTACTATGTATAATTCTTAATTTACAAAATCACTTCCGGGATGAATATGAGCGTTTATAGTCTTGAGAATCTAACATTAAAAGACCATGTGTGCTAGTTTATAAGAAAAGTGGATGGAAAGCATATCCTCGACCCATAGAGAACGTTTAAGTCATTATTGGACATAAAATCAGATAAAGATGTGAGCCACAATCACAACTACATGTACATTTACGTGTAAGTAACAAATTTTTGAATTGTGTCCTTATTTTCAACCTTTATAACAAAAGAAAAAGACGTGCAATAAATGCATTCCCTGTTCACACCTCAATAAATAGCACCATACTTACTTCATTTTCGGACAACTCATTTAAAAAGAAAAAAGAAAAAATTAAAAGGGTCTTCAACTCGCGAATTCAACTGTGTTTGTGTCTTTGTGATACCAATCTATGAAAAATGATGAGTTTATAAAGGTAGCCAATAACCTTAGTAGAACCTTAACATAAAGAAAAATTCATTTAGTGTACGAGGGAGGTAGTCTAGGGTTAATGCGGAGTGTTGCTACTTCTGCTCATGTATGAGGAGTCAAAGTTTTAGGAGTTATTCCAAAATCTTTAACAGTACATAATATCACAGGTATGCCTATTGGAGATGGGTTAAAAGTGTCACAAGACAGAAAGCCTAACATGTTAAACAATGAGGATGCATTCATCACTCTACCGACAGTTTTGGTACACTAGAGGAATTATTCAAAGTTGTCTCTTGGGCACAACTCAACATTTACTAGAAACTTATAGGTATTCTTAATGTTAATGGTTTTTTTGATGATTTGCTATATCATGCTATAGAAAAAGATTTTATTTCACTGCGTGCGAGATGAATTATCATTTCTGTTCTAACACCTGCCAACAGATTGATCAACTTCTAGCATATGTGCAGAACTTGATCTAGTATTGGCTCATGTGGATTGGTCCAACAAGGACAATGGTTGAAAATGAAAAATTAATTTGACTCTCAATTTGTGAAACATATCCTTAATAGTTTCAACGAATAGTGTATATATTGTGTTGTTTCAACTTTATTTTTAATGAATCACATCTATTTTCGATATTGGGGACAGTATCTCGATTAGGTTGGGAGAGAGGATAGTTGATATCATGTCTTGTATGTTCAATGCGTGTATTTCTATTTTTTTAAAATTTAAGTGTGTTTTCTTTTGGGTCCACTGAAACCATGAAAAATGGTGGCAGAATAAAGGGTAACTGTAATACTCTTGAGATGCACCCCTATTTTTTATCTTAACATTTATACCAATAATTCATATGCATTATGATTAACATTTGGTTTGTTTTCAAGTGTTTTTGTTACTTTATATGCTTTTAGTTTCGAATCTTCTAGGTAATGACTAAAGGAGAATAAAATGGAAAGAAATAAAAAACTTGGTTGAAATATTGAAGAATCCGAATTGTGGTGCGATTGATAGCAGTTTTCGTATTTCAACTATCACACTTTGCTCAAATATCATTTTGATTTAATTTTTAATCCATTGAAAATCCAAGAGATATATCTACAATTTTTATGTTTACCATGAAATCAAATTCTATCGATCTCAATGAGAAAACCCGAGTTCAAAAGTCAGCACTAAGCTGATATTTTCTAGTATGACATATCTTGGTATTTTAAGCATAACTCTCTCCATGAGATTTAGTTGATTCAAGTTCCTTTGGAAAGCTAAGACATAGAGATACAATTCATTATAATACATCAAAAGCCAATTCAGCCTAAAAAATATAAAAAATTAGTTGTAAAGGGCTGAACAATGTCAAAGTACTGAAGTGAATGAGGAAAAGGCTGCAGCAACAATGCCTAGGTGCCATTTAAGGCTATCAAGACAGAATACAAAGTGTCTAGGCACCAAAATAGGGCGCCTAAGCACCATCCAAAGCTGCCAAAATAGAATACACAATGCCTAGGTGTCGTTATTCTGCGTCTAGGTGCTGCCCTACTAACAAAAAAAATGTTGATGCATTATTTTTGCGACAAGTGGCAATGGATCACGAATTTTGGCATTTTTATGAGATATACACATTAGATACACCTATACATCATTACCCGTGTGATTCTCTAATGTGATACACTAAATTAGTTGAGAGAAAAAAAGGAAAAAAACTATGAAAAATGGGAAGGATTTCACATTTCTTTTGAAGAAAAGCCAAGAAAAGTGGAAGGATTTTAGGGTTATTTAGAAGACTCTTGGGAAAGAATCATTTTGAGAAGTTTAAATAGGAAGATTAGCATCAACCAAAGAGGGGGGAATTGGCTCTTGGAACCAAAGTAGGGATTGGTTCTTGGACATAAAAGCCATTTATTTTTCTGGAACTAAAATAGGGCAAGCTTGGAGACAAGGGTCATTCATAGAGATAAGAAGAGTTTCAACCATTCCTCCCACTTCACAAATTGGTGAATATTTTCCATGTTCTTTCTTATTTATTTCTTGAAGTTGTATTCATCCATGATGAATCAAACTTTTCTTTCTAGAGGATGATGTAACCTTAGTTGATCCTATGTTTTGAATTCTAAACAATATTGTTCAAGTTATTCATCTTGTTTAGTATTACATCTTGATTATTTGACCACTAATTGATATTGTTTGATGTATGAGATTCAGCACTCGAGAGAGAAAATATTATACATGACCATAAGAATAATATAACCTAGGAATCATAGAGTTGAAAAGCTTATGAAACATTTGAAGTTTTGAAAAAGAATTCATTGAACTTTCGTAGAGTTTTATTCTTAAAATTTTATAAAGATATCGAAATTCATGTTGGAACTCATAGTCAATTCGGTACTTGAGAGAGGGAACTGATAAGTTTAGAAATTCTTAACTTATATGTGTTGTTGACTTGAATTGGTATATTTTAGAAGAAATAACATAAGTAAAAATTAGATGAGTCATTCCTCTAGAATATCTTGCTCATAAGGTATTTGTTATATTGTTTCTAAGAACTTTACTTTTGTCTTTATATTTTTTTATTTTACTTTACTTTGTTTACCAATCATCACTCTATTTTCTAGATAAAATTAGAATTATTTGAACTAGGTACTTAATGTAATTTTTTATTACAATCACTGTGGATACGATACTCAACTCACCATTGTATTAAAACTTAACATCGTGCACTTGCAGATTGCATACTTTCTCGAACACCCATCTATAAGACTAAAAAGGCTGAGCAAAGATAACCCATCCATAAGTCTGAGAAGCTGAGTAAATCCAATATAGTTTTTGATCATATTTTTTCCTAACAAAACCCCCATATTTTCCACTACCTTTATTAATCTATGGTGAAAGGCCCATTTGCATCCTCTATTCTCCATCTTGTTCACTTTTCTGTGAATGTGGTGAATTAGATTTGCTTGTTATTATGCTTGTGCTTATGTATGTTTCTACCATCATTCACTTTTGAGAATGGCCAAATCACAAACGGTGGTTTTCTCTTACAGCGAAACCTCAGTTATGTCATTGGCTCTAACTCCAAAGCAGTTGAAGGATCTCCACAGATTCTTATGCATTTATGATGTTCATCTAGCTATACTGGTGAGAATCCATGGATCTAAATGAAAATCCCAAGAAATGATTCTAGTGTTTTCATGGATTCCATGAAAAATGGTAGTTGATGGGGTATTTTTATTAATTTTATTATTTATGATTCTGGTGGTTATATATGTCTTGTGTTCATTTAGCTATACTGGTGAGAATCTATAGATCTAAATGAAAATCCCAGGAAATGATTCTAGTCTTTTCATGGATTCCATGAAAAAAGGCAGTTGACGGGGTATTTTTATTGATTTTATTGTTCATGATTCTGGTAGTTTTTTATTTCAATTATCAAAATACAACATATGAGAAATATGTTCCATTTTGCATAAAATCCGTAAATTGGTTATGGGCTTTTATGGTTCTATTGTGATTTGTATAGTTTGTTCTTTTATTTTACACCTTTATTGAAATTTATATGTTTTTCTCTTTTATAGATATGTTCAAATATGTATAGTTTGCTCTTTGATTTTACTAATCTATTAAAATTTGTATGTTTGTTTTGTGATTATAGAGATCTTTGGAAATGTTATCAGATGACAAATCCTACTATCACAAGCTATATGCACTTTCTACTTTGGTTACAAAGTACCTTTTCACACATAACATCTTCAAGGTACTGATTGGGTAAGAGAGTTGCTCCATGGCTATCCAACTCGCATAGAAAAACAACTTAAGAATGCATAAGGATAGTAATGCCTTCTGCGATTTGTTAAGTAGTCATGGGTATTTGAAGGAGACTTGGACTAGATGAGTTGGGATAAAAGAGTTAATAGCCATTTTCTTGAACATGGTTGCTTTAAGAAACAACTAATAGGATAACTCAAAAGGCTTTAGCACTCAACTAAGACTATTCATAGTAATGTGAGAATAATGGAAAAGGCACTAAATAAATTGGCTTTTGAGATAATTGCCCCCCCACGCTGTAACAATGTCCATCGCAACATATTGAATAACCTTGACTAACCCATATTTCAAGGTCCAAACTTTACCGCTGATTCTCCAAATTCCTTCCTTGTTACCCCTAAACTATACTCATTATGAGATAATGACATTAATTTGTGTATTTCTTTTAGGATTGTATTAGTGCAATCAATGGCACTATAGTGTTGGTGTCCGCTCCATCCAACAAGCAAAATGTAGTATCGGAAGTCAATTATTGAATAAAATGTTATGGCCATTTGTAATCTTGATTCGATGTTCAATTATATGTATGCAGGGTGGGAGAAAAACGCCAATGACAATTGATTTTTGTTACATACCCTTAACATTGAGCCAAAGTTTCCATAGCCACCGCAAGGTGACTTTAATTAGAATGCAGATAAGAAGTTGAATAAGTACTTATCATTGGTCTATTTTAGGTAATTATTATATTGTGGGCTCGAGATATTGCAACTTTCCCTACTTTTTAGTGCCCGATTAGATACATAAGTACCATTTACAAGAATTTAGGTGTTGCAATAACCAATAACCAACTATATGGTCCTACAATGCTATTTAATCATAGGGATGCAAAAACACACAACATCATATAGTGTGTCTTTGGTGTTCTAAAAAGTCATTTTCCAATGCTTAAAGGATTAATGCACACTACAAACTACATCGCCAAGTGCAAATTATTATAGCATATTATGTTGTTCACAACTTCATATGAAAGTGCTTTCGGGGTGATGAGTTTTTTAAAGAAGAATGTGAATGAAGAAGATGGTGGCATGGGACAAGTATGTGGAAATGTCACCCAAGCGGACAAAGATTGGATGGCTAAAGTTCATGATTATGTCACACAAGTGATGTTGTCCAGTCGTCACCATTAATCTTTCTTGCTTGCTTATTTTATTATATTGTTCTTTTGAACTTATTTCTCCTTACGTTATTTAGACATTTTATTTGAACTTTTGTAATTGGGCGATGCTCATGCCCCTCTGAAACTACATATCTAGCATTGATTTTTGGGATTGTTATTTCTTATTAATTTCTTATATATTTTTTTCATTATTGAAATATATTATTTAATATAGTGCTCTGGTTACAATATTGAATTGTTTGCAATTAATTTCATAATAGTCATGTTGATAAGTCAAATAGCAAAATACCACAATCCCCATGTGGCTCCGACCCTATGGTCATGGTTCGAACAGGAAACAATTATGTCAATACTTCTATAGGTGTCCTATAAGATCTAATCATTGTGGGGGTTCAAGTGGGTTGATACGTTAATTCTGTTCGTTCTAGCATACAACCCTTGTTAATGAGCATTATGTCTGATTGACCTGTCATGTTTCACATGGTGATCCAAACATGTCATCTTCATCACATAGCAATGTGGACATGCAAGCAACACAGGACCAAACTTCACGAATGTCATGTTTGACATATGTGCTTGTTTGATTATTAGGGTTTTATTGTTATGAGGTATTGTACTATTCATGAAAAAAATTCACGAATGTTGTTGGACTACTTTTTCATATTGTACTCTTTTTTTTCTGAAACTGCTTATGGAAGTATGTATGTTATTATGTACACATAAAATCACTTGTATCCATATTTCAAACTTTTTGGTGTTTGTATTAATTTGAACTATTCCATCTTTGATTTGGTAAGATACATGTGATTTTAAACAAACTTAAGTTATCAGGTTTGTAGGTATAAGCTCATCAATGCCGTCACTTGCTCCAACGAGACAAGAGGGGAGTAATGTTGATTGTGGTGCTGCTGAGGAGTGGAAGATGTTGGAATACTTCTTGGAGGCTCGAAGTAAGGCACCATTCAACAACGAAAGAGTAATTGAGTTTGTCGCTGATGAAATTCGTGGTTGGTTAGTATGGGACTTTACCTGCCCTTTCCCCTTTATTTCATTTGTGAAAATTTTGGGGACTCCTTCAGGTGTACGACATGTTCAATGCGGTCATTTCAAGAGAGGGGGACGTTTTATGACTCAATGTTCCCTTTAATATGGGTACCATTCAACCAACAACATGAACTTCAAAGCATAAGTTGACTTTTTTTTTCATCACATATTTTAATTATCACAAATGCGTCTACTTCATTTGATAACTAAAAATTATTAACATGTTCCTTTTATTTATCAAGTTGGTAAAACATGTGGTCAATAGTGTAATTACATTTGATTTTTGGTGTTGAATATTACTTCCATTGCCGCCTATTGAACTAGACTGCAATAAAGACTATCTTTGATATGAAAACCCTTTCTTTGTCCAATCTTTGAATGGTGCCACCGTCCGAGGAAACGGTCCCCCAACATGGCTACTTGCATGAGGTAGAGATTCTAGTCGCCCTCATAGAAGAGCTCACTATATTGCACCTAAATTAGTTATAGCCCGCCCAAAAAAATCTACCACTGCCAATTAAAGTACTTTTGTTCGACAGCAATACCACATTGGGCGAGGGGGCATCGATCACTAGGCCACCTAACCCTTGGGAGGCTATACCATTATCACCTGAACAAAAATATACTTAAAAGTGAGTAGAGCATTGTTGCATCACACGAGAGCTAGCCAATAGAATTGACGGGTTGGTTTGATGATTCCTGTTATGTTCATGATTTTCCTTTTATGAGATGCTTTTACTTTTTTTGTTCATATGATTTTTTTATTTTCATATTCAAATTCATACATAAATGATAGTTTTTGGGGCTTAAAATTTATTTTCTTTGATATAAAAATTATAAAAATATGATCATACTTCATGTGATTGTGTAACAGAGATAGAGAGAAATTTAGTATAATAATACAATAAAACTATGCAATAAAGCATGTAATATATACACACACACACATACACATATAAGAAAACTCATTTGAAAAACCTAAAATACAATACGAGTTATTTAATGTAAATTAGAGTAATTATTACTCTACTATATCAGAACTGATAACACACATTGTCATGAATTAAATACAATACTTATATTACTAATCTACTACCTCAATACCAATTAAGTGGAACGTCTCAAATAATTTTGCATTACAAAAAATATTAAAAAGAGAGCCTAAATTTTAGGATGATAATTGCCAAAATTTACTTTTATGTTTCTTTCTTTTTTGATTTTGATATATGAAGGCCAAATCCAATTTTTCCAGATTGATACGAGGGGGAAAATAATCATTGTAAGAAGAATTAACCAAATTCAAGCTACAATGTATTAATCAAGTCATTTAAAAAATTCAAGTATAAATTAACAAATATATAAAAGTTCATGTCCCAAATTATTCTTTTACTTGCAAGTAAACTCCGCCATTAATTCTGACCAAACTCCGCCATAAATTCTGACCAAACTCTACCTCTTTGGGTAGTTATCATGCTAATCTTCATGCTAAGCTTATACAATTATATTTACGAGAGGTGCTTATTAATTTTTGCATTTATTTCATGTAGGGTTAATTTCATTTTGCTCATCTCTACTTTCATTGAATATCACTTTACTTCTCTTTACTTTCAATTGTATCACTTTACCTACTTATACTCTCAATTAGTATCACTTTACCCCTTGTACTCTTATTGTAACACTTTACTTCCTTGTATTATTAAAAAATAACTTAATTGTCATTACCTATTATTTTTAGTAAAATTATTTTAAAAATATTTAAAATTACTATACTTGTATTTATATTCTAATAATTTTTTTAACTTGATAGATTAACATTTAACATTAAATTCATTTGAAACTTTATTACACTTCAAATTCAATGGCTATTATTTTATTTAACATAATTTTTGTACAGTAGTAGGATATTTAGTTTCCTAATATATTTTACTTATAATTTTCTTATTCGTCATAAATCTGAAAACGTGTAATATACTATAAATAATATTTATTAAATATGTTAAATATTAGTATAGATTTCTCATTATTATATCGCAATATAGTAGAAACTATGTTAAGTTTAAAAAATAATCATCTTAGTATTTAGTTTATTATTACTAAATAAAATCTAAATAATCTTATTATCGTGATTTTTTAAAGGAAATTATGTAAATTTAGAAATATATTCATTATGGTGTCTAACAAAAATTAATCACACAAATGACTATTGTTTAATTTAATATAGTTTCTTAAATTAGGATAATTCAAATTAATAATTGGAAATTACTACCATTATTTCATATATAGATAAAATGTTGTTTAGAAACATATTACATATTTTTTTAATTTTTTATGAATAATAAATTTATAAGTATAAATGTATTAGCTAATAGAAAATATTTTACTATATAGTAATTTAATAGGAACTATATTAAATTAAATAAATAGCCACTAAATTTAAGTACAATAAAATTTTAAATAAATTTAATGTTAAGTGTTAATTAATCGAGTTTAAAAAATTATCAGAATATAAATACAAGTTTATTAATTTTAAATATTTTAAAATAATTTTATTAAAAATAATGGTAAGGACAATTATGTCTTTTGTTTTTAAGAATACAGGGATAAAGTGATATAATAAGAGTACAAGAGGATAAAACTGATACTAATTAACAATATAGGGGGTAAAGTGATACAATTGAAAGTAAAAAAAATAAAATGATACTTAATGAGAATAGAAGAATGTAAAGGGAGATTACCCCTTTCATTTATTATTAAATAGGCAAGTATAGGCGGTTGCATTCAAAAAGTACTAAAAATTGATGATATGAAATAATTTTTTTCCTATTTTTTCTTGTCCTCACTAAAGGCTGAGATGCAAACATATAGTTTTTAGTTAATTTCATTGCCTAATAGATTATTGAGATCTTTAATTGACCAAAATTGCCACTGCTTGCCAGAACTTAACAAATTCCCCAACACCATTGCTTTCCTGGTGTATTCCTGTAGACTTTTAAGCAACAAAAACATTCAATGAAAAACCAAAAATACATGTACAAATGTGAAAATCAAGATATGCATGACATAAACATGACAAAATTTACATGCCTAGTTATTTTTAAACTAACCATTTCCCTTTATTACATAGATGGTTCAAATGTCTCTTTCTTTTCCTCAATGCGGATACGAACATCTATCACCAAACTAAGATGCCACCAAGCAATAAAACTAGAGGCTGATTCATCTTTATATGAGTTAATTGAGATATCAATGAGGAAAAATTTTATATGCAAAACAACAAATAGTGAATAACACACCACGTTAGTAGTGTGTTACTGTTGGATTCTTACTTTATTGGATCTTCTCAAGTAGTAACACCTCATCTTCCAATGATAAAGTGATAACGAAGTCCAATATGCTTGGTTTTGGAATGAAATGTTGAATTTTTCGACAAGTGTATCGCACTCTGACTATCACTGTACAAGACATTCTTCTCCTGTTTGAATCCCAACTCAATTAACAAACCCTGAAGCTATATCATCTCTTTACTGACATCAGTCATTGCTACATACTCAACCTCTGTAATGGATAGAGAGACAATCTTCAGTAACTGCGACATCCAACTAACAACTGTAATTCCAACAGTGAATACATAACCGGTGGTGCTTCTTCGGTGATCGACTTCACCTCCAAAGTCTACATCTACGTAGCCTTGTACTTTTAACTCTTATTTACCAAAGTATAAATATTTCTCTACAGTGCCTCGTAGATACCTCAAAATCCACTTGACTGCTTCCCAATGAGCTTTTCCTGAATTTGACATAAACATGCTAACAACTTCTACTACTCAATGTCTGGTCTCGTACAGACCATCACATACATCAAACTTCCAATGGTTGAGGCATAAGAAACCTTAGCCATGAATTCTCTCTCTTTCTCCATCTAAGGGGACTGATCCTTGGATGGGTAAAAGTGACTAGCTAAGGGTGTGCATCGCCCATGTTGAATCTCTGCAAAACACGGTTGATGTACTCTGCTTGTGACAACTACGAGAACCCTCTCTGCTTATCTCTTGTAATTTTCATTCCAAGAATTTTTTTTGCTGGACCTAAGTCTTTCATGTCATGCTCCTTTGACAATTACTGTTTCAACCTTCTGATATCATCCATATCTGAACTTGCTACAACATATCATCGACATAAAGTAGTAAAATGATATAACTGGACCTATATCCCTTGAAGTAGCAACAGTGGTCGGCGTTGCACTTTTGGAAACCTTCCTTGTGTATAAAGCCATCAAACTTTCTATACCACTGTCTTGGGGCTTGTTTCAGACCATACAAACTCTTTTTAAGTCTATACACCATTTCTTCTTCCTTCTTTCTAAGAAACCTTATGGCTAGTACATATATATCTCCTTATCCAAGTCTCCATGAAGGAATGCGGTCTTCACATCCAACTGTTCAATATGAAGATCTTCAATGACAACAATACTCAACACTGATCTGATAGTATTGAGCTTCACAACGGGAGCAAAAATATTTATGTAGTCAACTCCTTCCTTCTGCTCGAATCCTTTGACAACTAGTCGAGCTTTGTATCTCTTGGAACCATCATGCTTATCTTTCACCCGGTACACCCATTTGTTGTGAAGTGTCTTCTTCCCCATGGGTAGTTCAACTAGTTCCCATGTCTGGTTGGAGATCAGAGACTTCATCTCGTCTTTCATGGCAAGCTCCCACTTGCTGGCATTTTCAGTCTGACAAAATTCATCATAGCATTCAGGCTCTCCTCAATCAATCAACAATAGATAGTTCATGTATCTTCTGTTAGACACATGACGCCGAGAAGACCTTCTCAATATAAGAGCTGAAGTAGGAGGCTGCGGTATGTTGGACTGCTGTGCACTGCCTGTCCAACCAGTTTCTCTAGTTGAGGACTTGCTACAATTAGCTCTATCATGGGATTATCTGGGACATCATTTGTATTTACATCTGCAAATACTAGCTCATTCTGCTTTGAGTCATTGGAGTCTGTTTTATACATGTCCTTGTATATCACATTTTCGTTGAAAATCACATCTCTACTATAGATCACATTTGTTTTCGTCATCCCAAATGCGGTAGCCAAACTTAACCTCGCCATAGCCGATGAGGGTGCATTTATTATATTTGGACTCAAGCTTATTCCTGCCTTGATCACTAATATACACATATGCTATACAGCCAAAAACTTCTAGATGTGATAGTTTTACCTCTTTTTTGCACCATACCTCTTCTAGTATTATGTGCTCCAGTGGAGCCGATAGGACTTAGTTGATCAAGTAAGTTGCAGTGTTGACTGCTTCTGCCTAGAACTGCTTTGGTAGACCTGATTGTATACGAATGCTTCTGGATATTTCTGTCAATGTTCGATTCATATGCTCAGCTACACCATAGTGTTGAGGTATACCTAGCACGGTTCTCTCCATTCTAATCCCATGCTTATAGCAGAACTTCTTGAATCTGGTGTCTTCATATTCACCACTATTGTCAGTTCTAAGTCTTTTAATCTTCAGACCTGTCTCATTTTCAACCATAGTTTTCCATCTCCTGGAAGCCTCAAATACTTCAGACTTATACTTTAGAAAGTAAACTCATACCTTCTGAGAATGATCATCGATGAAAGTCACGAAGTAGTGTTACCCACTAATGGATAAGATGGTCGTTGGTCCCCAAACATTAGAGTGAACGAGCTCTAGCTTTTCTTCTTTGGGGTTCTGCCACTTGTCTAAAAACTGACCCTCTTCTGCTTTTCAAGTATGCAAGCTTCATACATATCTATCTCAACTGACTATAGACTTGGAAGTTTCTCCTTTGAGTGCATAATCTTCATCCCCTTTTCACTTATGTGGCCTAGTCTCTGGTGCCATAGATTTGGAGTTTCATTGCCTATTGTAACTACAATCGAACAGCGTGCCTCTTCTATCATGTAAAGAATGCCACTCTTCTTGCCTCGAGCAACCGTCATTATGCCCTTTGAAATCTTCCAATCATCATCATGGAAGATCGTAGTGTAGCCTTCGCTAGCCAACTACCCTACTAAGATTAAGTTTTTTTTTCAGGTCTTGGATATGCCTGACATCCTTCAGCTCCCAAATAGACCCATTCAACTTAATCTTCACTACACCTTTGCCAACAATAGCACACGGTTGATCATCACCAAGATATATCTTTTCAAGATTTCCAAGGACATACCTCTCGAAGAATTCTTTCTGCGATGTAAAATGGAACGATGCTCTAGAGTCTAACACACAAGACTCCTCATTGCTCTCTAAATAGCATATCAACACATCATCTCCTCCTAAGGTAGAAGTACTCCTGGTCCTTCGGTGCGTTCTTGCATTGATTTTTGTAGTGCCCGATCTTTTCATAGTTCCAACACTCAATGATTTTTGAGCTATGGGAATTACTAGAATTCTTGGATTTAGACCTCTTATTCTTTGATCTACCTTGGTAGTTCGATCTGCCACGTCCATTCTCTCTGGTTGAATTTCTTCCTCTTGACTCTATAGGCAAAACTGAAAAGGTTGATGATTCATCCCGACGAGCTACTCACAGCCATGACAGTAGTATTCCAACTTTCTGGTAGAAAAGATAAAAGTATCAATATGTATACTTCTTCATCGAATTTAATTCCAACTGAACTCAACTGGGTTGTGACGTTGCTAAGTTCATTGAGATGTTAAGCTACCCATGCGTATTCCGTCATCCATAAATTGAACAAATGCCTCATTAAGTGAACTTTATTTGAGGTCGTTGGCTTCTCATACATATTGGAGAGAGCTGCCATAAGACCCAACGTGGTCTTTTCCTTTGTTATTTTGAAAGCAACATTGTGGGATAACATCAATCAGATAACTCCGAGAACTTGTCTGTCGAGAAGATTCCAGTCTTCTTCCTTCATAGCCGCTGGCTTCTTCCCTAAGAAAGGTTGATACAGACTTCTTTGATACAAATAATCTTCTATCTGCATTTTTCAGAACCCAAAATCTGTACCATCGAATTTTTTGAGTTTCATCTTCCCTTCATCTGTGGCCATCGCTCCCACTCGAATCCGACTTCCTCCATATCATTTCTGACTATTCTTGCGAAGTACTGTGAATAGTAACCTCATCGAAAATTGGCAAAATTTAACATAAAATCTAGCTTTTGATACCAGTTGTTGGGAAACTATAGAATTTTTGATAAACCACATTAGTGAGAATGCGAAATAATAACAAAAATAACACACACACAAATTTGATAATGGAGTTTGACCAATTGTGCTTACGTCTCCGAACTTGTTGCAGATCATTTTACTAAAAGGATAAAATATACAAATTATTTACAACACTTACAACTCACAACCCACACCCAATTATACCAAAGATTTTTTCTTCACAAAACTCTTTCACAAGCCTTTTCTCTTAAGCTTTTCTCTCAAACTCCCTCTAATTCTCTAATTTTGAGATGTTCTACAAATGAGAGCTAAAAGGTTTATATAGGCTTGAAAAATATGGGTTGGTGAAATTTAGCCAAGAAATTAGGCAATAGTTAGGCACTTTAACTGATAATTGCCTAAGTTAGGTACCCTTTGTTTTTGACCAAAAATTGGTGGTGCTTATTTCTTTGACAGAGGGTGGGAATGTTGCTCTAGATCCCACAACCAAAAACATGAAGGGCATGAAATGAGATCAAGATCACATAATCAAACAAGCAATGAAATGAATATCATGAATCATGTAAAATAGTGCCTGCTTCTCTCAATAGTGCAATTTTCAAAAAATCACAAACTACACTTTAAAAAAAATAAATTATGCAAGTGTGCCCCGTCCCTACTCTATCCCTTCATCTTCCCACCATATTTTTGCATTGTTCTCTCTGCTATCCCCTAACAATTATATGAATAAGGCTATGATCTTTATCATGTTGAGTTTAAATTATGAATATGAAGAATTTGTATAGGCTCTACACATCTTTAAAGATATTTTCTTTAAGGTATTCCTCCTACTAAGGTGTAAATGATTCTTATGGAATTAGCCTCCAGGATACAAAGCCAATGATTCACTAAATTCTAAGTTTATACTACTTAGATTTTTTTTGGAGAAGAAATCACAAGTTGTTTGGAAAAATAAAAAATTTGCAGAAAAAAAGATACAAAATTTTTTCTGGGAAAGTACTTAATTCTTATGTTTTGTCATTAGCACAATAGAAGTTATTTACAAACTTTCAAAGATTGCAATCTTTCCCAAGAGACGTCTTTTAATGAAAAGTCACCCATTCACTGAAAATTTCAACTATTTTATTTGAAATGAGGCAGATTCAAAAAACCCACATGTTGGAACCTATGGTCCCCTCTTTCCCTTCTTTTCTATTTTTATTTATTTATTTCTTTCTATCTTATATATATTATATACATATATATTTCTTTCGTTTATATATTATATATTATATATATTTTTTGAACTATAATCTTTTCTTAATTTTGCCTCATAATTAGAGGATTCCAAGAGAGCTTGATAAAACTTACAAAACTTACACATATTTATACATCAATAAAAGCTCCATGACTCAAGTTAATAATCAATGTAGGACAAATTCATATGAATGAAAACTCAATGTGGACAACATTTTTCGATGTGATTTTATTATAAGTAAATACACTACAATATACAATATTAATCCCAAAATCAGTATCAACTTGTTTTACACAATGAATAGCCATGAAGTGGATAAAGCTTTAACTTATGGTTGAATATGAAACGCTAGGAGACATTTTCTCACTATGTATGATTTCATGCTCCTTTTGTTTTGGGAGTATATTTAAAAATGGGCCTTATGCTTAATCCTAGTTTTCACAAGTACTCTAGATTTTTATCGGGTAATGTATAAGAAATGGCCCCTCAGTTTTCTACTTGCATAGGTAGACTTATCAAGAATGTCAACAACACATCCCACCATGCTATAAGTCTATTAAGGGTTTTAAACCATCATACTCTTATTGTGGTAATTAAAGTGCACATATCAGATACGAGACTTTCAAAATAGTGTCACCCTCACTATTTTTATGCACTTGATATATATTCAAGTTTCCATTTCACTAATGTCTAATATTGAATTGCCTTTTTAACTATCATACATAAGGTGACAAATGTGTGACTTGTACCTTAAGATAGAGTTGGTTTCAATCAAGACATTATTTTAATCAGTAATAGCCCCATATCTCTCATGATCTTAGTGATTTTTTCTCGGATAAAGATTTTGTTAGTGGATCAGCTAACATTTGATTAGTAGGAAGATACTCCAGTACAATATTTTCTCTTTAAACCATATTTCTAATATAATTATACCTCATAGCAGTATGTTTACTATGACTTGATATTATCTCATTCTTTGTATTATAAATAGCTGCTTGATATCACAATACAAAGTAGTTGGACCTTTTTTATGATATAAGAAAGGAATAATTCTAAGGAATCTTTTAAACCATATAATGTCTTTGCTTGCAATAGACATTGTTATATATTCATATTCTATAGAAGATAAAGCAACACAAGTTTGCCTCTTCAAAACCCAAGCGACTATGACACCACTTATAGTGAACAACCAACCACTAGTTGTTACTTAGAGTTAGTTGTATCAGCTACCCAATTTGCATCATTATAATACTCAAGTGTAGATGAACTATAGTTATAGTGTAAGCTATAGTTCATAGTGAACTTCAAGTATCTTAGTACCATATTTAGTTCATTCTAATGTTCTTTACTAGAATTACTAGTAATCTACTTATTATGCCAATTGAACACGCAAGATCAAGTCTTGTGTGATTCACCACATATATATGATACTACCAATTATTTTGGCATATTCTTCTTGATTTATAGCTTCTCATTGTTAGGAACTAGTTTCACATGAGGATCAATAGCACATTTCTCGTTGGTTTTTTAAAGAAAACTCCCTCTCAAGTGTAAAGATCTGGGCACTTTTACAATCTTTTGTGCCATTGGTAAGACCAGATTTGAAAAATACATGGTAGATTTGGGAACATCAATTAATGTCATGACATGTTCTATTTATGCTTCTACAAATCTAGGACCTTTAAAAGAAATGGGTGTTATCATACAATTGGTTGATAGATCTAATGCATATCCAGTAGGGGTTGTGAAAGATGTTCTTGTGCAGGTGAACGAATTAGTTTTCCTGTTGATTTTTATGTTCTTGAGATGGAGGATGACACATGTCCTAATCTTACACGCATTCTTTTGGGAAGACCATTCATGAAGACAACCCGAGCTAAGATTGATGTTCATGTTAACACTCTTACTATGGAGTTTGATGGTGAGGTTATAAAATATAATATTTTTGAAACCATGAGATATCCTATTGAGTGAATGTTGGTTCTATAGTTGCATTATTGATCCCAAATCATAACAAAAGCTTGAGTTCACTAGCAAGAATTGAGTAGATGTTACTTTATAAAAAAATCTCCTTATAGAGGATTTATAAGAAAAGAAGTTGGATATGCAAATGTTGGGGGATGTGGAAAATAATGTAATAGGGCTGGATTCATGGTCAAAAAAATAAAGGTATGATATCTCTTATGTTGAATTGCCAATATCTAATAAGAGGCTTCTACCTTCTGTAGCGCATACACCTACAATGGAGCTTAAACCAATCCTGGACCATCTTAAATATATCTACTTGGGTGAAAAAAAATACCACTAGTCAACATTGTTAAAGACCTCACTCAAGTACAAGCGGACAAACTTATTTGGGTGATTCAAAATTATAAGACGGTGATTGGATAGATGATGGCTTTGGTAGCATATGTTGATGAGTGATGAAGGAGGTAATGTTGGTCTGAGAAAATGAAACCAAGCGCTTGTTGGGAGGCAACCTAATGGATTGAAAAAAAGACTATGAGAGTCGATAATCATAGATTTGCTTTAACCTTGGTAAAATTTTAACAGAAAGAAAAATTCATTTAGCATATGGGGAAGACAGTTTGAGGTTAATGGAGAGTGTTGCTACTTCTGCTCATCTAGGATGAGCCAAAGTTTAAGGAGTTATCCCAAAACCTTTAATTATACATCACAGGTATAACCATCGAAGATAAGCTAAAAGTGTTACTTATTCAAGACATAATGCCTAATATGTTAAACAATGCGAATGCATTCAACACTCTACCTGGTGGTTTTGGTACATTAGAGGAATTATTCCAAGTTGTCTTTTAGGCATAGCTCAACATTCACCAGAAACCTGTAGGTATTTTTAATGTTAATGGTTTCTTTGATGGTTTGTTATCTTTTGTAGATTATACTGTATAAAAAAGTTTTATTTCACCATTTACGAGATAAATTCTCATTTCTGCTCCAACTAATTGATCAACTTCTAGCATATATACCAGAACCTGATCCAGTCTTGGATAGTGTGGATTGGTCCAACAAGGACAATGGTTAAAAATTCAAAATGAATTTAACTCTCAACCTATAAAATTTATCCTTAATGGTTTCAACTGATAGTGTATATATAGTGTTGTTTTAGCTTTACTTTTCAATAAGTCACATTTTAGGTAATATTTTCTAAACTCTACTTTTCTATCTATTTTCGACATTGGGGATAATGTCTCAATTAAGTTAGGGGAGACAATAGTTGGTATCATGTCTTGTATATTCAATGTGTGTTTTTCTAATTTTTTTAAAATATTCAAACGTGTTTTCTTTTTGGGTCCATTGAAATTATGAAAAATGGTGGCAGAGTAAAATGTAATTTTAACACTTTTGAGAGTAACCTTATATTTTGTTTTGCATAACATGGCAAGTTTGTAAAATTTTTAACAAAAGTTTGTGAATTGACAATTTTTTTTGAGTTGTAGATGTTCTTCCAAGATCAATGATTAAAATCAAGCACGAATAATGTGGTTTGATTGATGATGGGTGTTGTTTTGGACTTTGATGTTGTTCTTTAGTTAATATATTTTTATGATAATTATACTCAAATAGTTTTGCACAAATAGTTATATTATTCGGTGTGGAGACAAGCATGTCAAAATAGGTAATTTTTATGCACTCGCTTTAATCATCACTTGAATTTTTGACATGTCGGGGCTGAGTGTTATATTTTTTTCTTTTAGTCTATCGAGGCGAATGACTGATTGAACACCACTTGAAAAATGATTTAAGGAATTAGGCTTTCTAGCACCATAACTAAATCAGCTTGTTCCCTATGTGATGTTCCAAGAGAAATCCTCCATAGTGAGCCACTTTGAATATTTCAATAAATGAGTTTTTTTCTGTGGTAATCTTATCTTCTTACCTAGCCTAAATACACTATTATCCTATTCTTATTCTAAAAAGAATATGGAGTTTAAGAGACATTCCAATGAAAAGGTGAGCTTGTAAAAGAAATTTGGGCTGGAATAAAAGATAAGTGTGAGTGAGTTTCTCTTCTAAAAAAACCAAAAAAAAAATTAAAAAAAATAAAAAAAATCGCAAAGTGTTAAAAATATTATGAGTTGCAACTAAAAATGAGATGTCGCAAAATCAATAATAATGATGAAGAGGGGTTCAATTCAATAATAATAGGCCCCGATGTTGAAATTCATAGAGTATGATAATTTTTCATTGATAAACTCTATGTCTCTAATCTCATGAAGTTTTTAGAACATTTGTTGCATCCTATCCTTTTATTTCTTAGCCACATCACTACCCTTTGACCCCATTACAACCTTTGTTGAAGATATTTTGATTTCGTGTAGTGTCATTGGAGTAGTTGAGATTTGTACCAGAGGAAGAACCTACAATGTTTAACTCTTTCATTAAAGACTGGGTGATGGTTTTTGTGAGGTTTTATGAGATTTCATTTGTTTGAAGCATGCATAGTTTCATCACTGTTGACATTAACTATTTATACATACACTTGAGTATGCTTATTATAGAAATGTATTGAATTTTTAATGACTAAAGATTAGATTCAACACTTGTTTGATTTCATTTCTACGTTACTTTGTTTATTCCTAAGAATAATGATTGAAAATTAGTTGTCATAGGTGTTTGTGAGTAGCACCACTGAAAATCTTCACGAGACTATAACATGTCCTCTATAGGCCACCTAGGGGTTTTAAGGCTTGTTGCATATGCTAAATACAATCGTGATTTTCTAAAAAATAGATTAGTTTATGTTTGTTTTAGGCTTGCTCGAGGACGAGCAAGTGTTAAGTGTGGAGGAATTTCATTAGTGTATATTTTGATAAATTTTTGTATCAAATCCCTTTCTTACTTTATTCTTGTTAATATTATAGTTTTATTAATATTTTGTGTTAGACAATCAATGAACAAAAATAGATCGAAAAGGGCCAAAATGAAATCAATGATGACAACACATTTCGTGAATAAGTTGGGAGATAATATTTCATTAGATCAAAGAAGCATCACAATTAGAATAAAAGGACTATTTTTGCCTAAGTTTATCATGTATAGATTAAAATATATCCAAGAAATCACTTGAACTTTGCAAGTGATTGTAGGGCTTGCATTAAATTCAAAATAAGCATGTATCCAGACTTGTGTAGTTTTCATATTTTGGACATAACTCCATATTTAAAACTCCTATAGACCTAAATCTTATTTCATTTGGAAACAAAAATATAGAACTATAATTGGTTTGCTGGAAGCTCAGCCCAATTCAGCATTGGATATAGTAGAAAATTCGTTCAAGTGTGTGTATTGGAAAATATCTATTTATGCTGATGCATTTTCTTAAAACAAGCATAACTTTCTACCTAGTGGTTGGAATTAGGTTACTCAAGTTGAAAAATGAAGCTAACATATAAATACATAGCTCTCATGTTGATCACTTTTTCAAAATCAACTGATTTCATGGAGAAAAGCGTATAAAAAATTTAGATATGAAAAAGACATGTGAATTTAGAGCATATTTGAAGTAAATTTGGAGTGCATTTAGAGTAAATTTGGAGATGCTAATTTAGGCACTCTTGTACTATAAATAGGAGTTCTTGGATGTAATTGAGGATACATAAAAACCCTTAGAGGGGAAAATAAATCTTTATTATTGTCTTTCTTTAGGTTAAGTTTTCTAGTAGTAATATAAGTTTTTTAGTGGTAATACAAATATATTATCTAGTTTCACTTCTATTTTTAGTATTTTCTACTTTTATTATATCTTTTAAAATTTTATTTAGTTGAAAAGAAATGGTAAACCTCTTGATGGAGGAAGATGAATGATTATAAAGGCGCATAATATTCAGATGTTTTATATTATTGTTTTAATTTTTGATGGAAACCCTCCTTGTTTTGTGGTGATTTTTTATTTATATATCACTAGTGGAACAACAAATACTTAGGTTTATTTAGCTTATTGTACGGTTCTACTACACTACTGCTAATGTGAAATCTTGATTTGTTGTAGACAAAGGTGTGCTTAAATACTTAATCTCATAAATAAATGTTGGCGTTAAAAATCTTCTTATTTTGTTGTAATACTTGATTTATGTATCACCAATGTCACAACAAATATTTGGATTCATTTATCTTATTGTACGTTATACTACCCTAACTACTAACGTGAAACCTTGATTTATTGTAAATAAAGGTGTGCATAAATATTTGATCCATAAACAAGAATTGGTGTTACGAGATAATTTTCAAACAGTAAGACAATATCATGATTACTTTAATGCATTAGCTATTTGATAATATCTTTACATTGGAACATTTATTATGTATAGATTTCAATAATGATATTGAAAAAAGGTAAAAAAATAATAATTAATCATTAATCTATCCAAAACTTAAGAGTAGATCTATAATTCCCAATACTTTTATTAGTTTGATTTCTTAGTTATAACTTAAATATTTTTTTATATTCTAAACCACATAAAACCCATCTTTTAAGAAATATAATCCTAAAAACTTTAAATAACTTCTCTTTGTATCGACTTCAAACTCCAAATAAATTTATTACTTGACACAATCTGCACTTGGGTTTGCCACTTTAAAATTGTAGCAAATAGAGTAGATATAACGGATTTTGGAACAAATCTTAAATTTTAATTTTAGTCCAAGTAGATTCATGAATCATGATAGCATATTAATGATCTTAGTCAACCAATCTTAAATTCATCCCATTTAATAAAATATAAATATAAATATAAATATATGTCTATATCTTTACATATATATATATATATATATTTATATACAGAGACACACACACTTATGAATGTATATACACTAAGGAGTCGTTTACTTCTTCGGATAGGAGGAAGAATGATTGATAAAGAATATGATGAGATGTGATATTTTAATTAAATTATTTAATAAATTTTATGTGTACTTCATATGATTATTCGAATGATTTATTAGTCAAAATTCTTGCTTTGATGGATTATTATGTGGATTATTATACCTTTGACTAATTTACCCTTAATTAAATATTCTCATAAATTTGTTTAGATTTAAATTATAATATACGGTTTAAAATCATGGGTATTATAATCAAAAAATATTCTATATATTTTAGATGAGAGGATGTGATTATTCATCTCACCTCATAGATGGAATGAATTATCTAGCAAAAATTATCAATTGTACCGGGTTTGAAATTTTATCATGGGACACCATCACTAAAAGTAAACATTTGACTATGTTGATATTTTAGTATATCCAACCTAATCAAATGAAGTAAACAAGCTCCAAGTGTACCATACACTTGGTGTAACATGGATATTACCATATACTAAGATGCTTTTATATTACAAGTAATCACATGCATCACAAAAATTAATCTTTGAAATGATTTTTTTTTCTTGTTAAGGGACTTACACTCATCTACTTTATAAAACATCAACTCTTATATGTCCTCTTTCATAATTACAAAATCTCCCCTCCAAGTTTTCTATATTAAAAACACTCAATTGAAAATCATAAATTGACCACTTAACTTAAATTAAAAAATAATTAAATTATTAATTTATTAGATGACCATTTACCCTAAAGTGTCTTGATAAATGTTTATATTTTCGAAAGGGGTGTATTTGTAATATTTGTTTAGATAAAATGGTGTTTTTGTAATAGATCTGTAGTTAAATTTAATTACTCCAAAAACTTTGAGATATCTTAATTGCATATATTTTTTTGCCCCTTCCCCTCCCAAATTACATAGAAAGTAAATGTTTATATTTTTTGAAAGAGGTGTATTTGTAATATGTTTTAGATAAAAGGGTGTATTGTAATAGATCGGTAATCAAATTTAATTGCTCCAAAAACTGAGATATCTTAAATGCATATATTATTTTTGTCCCTTCCACTACTAAGTTATATAGAAATTAGCTTTTGAGATATACTTATAGACTAAATCTCAATTTTTGATATTTTGGACTCAATTTAAAGAGATCTAATTCTATAAAAGTTGATTTTATATTTTTCTTTCGCTACTCATCTTATCCTCTCTCCCCCTCCCACCTCCATCCTCTTTTCCCCCCATCTCGCACCCTCTCTCTCGCACCCCTCTCTTATCGCTTTCGCTGCCTCCTCATTTCCTCTTCGTTCCTTACACCTCCCATTCGCTCATTTCTCCCCTTCCATCTCTCTCTCTAATAAGTGCATATTTTGACATATTTTTGTATCAAATCAATTATACTTTTCTTGCTTTATTCTTGTTAATATTATTGTTTTATTAATATTTTATGTTAGGGAATAAATGAAAGCATGTTTCCACACTTGTGCAGTTTTTGTAATTTGAGCATAACTTTATGATCAAAAGCCCTATGGACCTGAAACTTGTTTCATTTGAAAGCGAAGAGATAGAAGTACAACATTTCTGTTAGAAGATCAGCCCAATTCAATCTTTATTATAGCAAAAAAGTCATCCAAATAGTTGTACAAAATGGATCACCAAAATTCGGATCAGACTTCAGCCCAGTATTGATGTATTTGACCAATTAGGTCATATCTCTTAAGCCCAAATTTATTTTGAGTTGAATTCGGATATGTTATATACAAGAGGTAAATAAACAAGTTTTATGAAGATAAGATGGTGATAAAATATGTCAAAATGGTAAAAATATAGACTGCAAATTGTTGCTACTGTTAAAGGATGGCTCTTGGACAGGACTCGGTAATTTGACCGTATCTCCTTCATCCAACCACCAAATTTGACAAAACATATATGAAAATATATCAGAACCGAAAGATATACAATTTTAATTCTTTATGTAGTTTTAAAATCTGGATGTATCTGACCGAAAAAGGCAATTCAATTTAGTGGGCGAGAACTTGGTGTAACAACTTACCAACTCTTGGCAACTAGCAAACCACTTGATCAACCCCTCCATTATTTGTTTGGCCTCTAGCTTACTCTAAGTACTATAAATAGGTCATGTATTAAGCATGTAAGAGAGAGGGTGGGGGTAGAGGGTTTCTTTAGGCTAAGTTTTCTAGTTTATATGTTTTCTAGTAATGTAAGTTTTCTAGTAGTAATAAAAATGCATTCTCTAGTTTCTCTTCTATTTTTAATCTTTGCAACTTTTATCATGTCTTTCTAAATTTCATTTTGTTGAGGAAAAAGGGTGAACCTCTTGATGGAGAAAGAAGAATGGTTATAAGAGTAGAAAATATTTAAGTATGTTTTATTATTATTTTGACTTTTGATATAAACCCTGCTTGTTTTGTGGAGATTTTTTATTTATGTATCTCCAATGGCACAATAAATATTTGGCTTCATTTAGCTTATTGTACTGTTTTACCCTACCGACTGTTAATATGAAATCTTGATTTGTTGTTGATGAAGGTGTGCATAAATGCTTGATCCTATAAATAAGTGTCGGCGTTAAGAGATAATTTGTAATAGTAAAACAATATCATGATTACCTTATTGTATGAGTTATTTGATAATATCTTCCCATTGGAACCTTCATTATGTATTGTAATTGTGGCAATTAATAGAGGTAAAAAGAATAAATAACCATTTCTCTATCCAAAACTCAATAGTAGATCCCTAATTCTCATTACTTTTATTACTTCGGTTTTTCTTTAGTTACAGCATACATTAATTGTTCATATATTTTGATTCACATAAATCCCAATTTTTAGAATTATAATCTTGAATTCTTCAAGTAATTTTCCTGTGGATCAACCTCGAACTCATGAAAATTTTATTACTTAATACAACCTGCACTTGAGTTTGCAACCTTAAAGTTGTAGCAAGTTTTTGGCGTCATTGTCGGGGAAGGCAAGGTAAGTATGCAGGTTTGTTAATTCTTTCGAAGGTTCTATTAGAGCTAATCTTGCTAATAGTAATAAAGAAAAATATTACCTTAGCCAAGAAGATGATCTAAATGCTAGGCTTGCTAGTTTAACAAGAAAAGTTGAAGTCATGGAACTTAAAAAAGTAAAGAAAATCAAATATGTGCAAGAGAAAGAAGTTTGTAGCAATTGTGAACTTTTGGGGCACTCCACCAATGAATGTCCAAACATTCTAGTACAAGAAAATTTCATGAACACATTAAAAAAACCTTTCCATTCTCCATATTCCTCAACAAAATGAAATTTAGAAAGACATGATAAAAGTTGCAAAGATTAAAAATAGAAGAGAAACTAGAGAATACATTTTTATTACTACTAGAAAACTTATATTACTAGAAAACATATAAACTATCAATAATCACACTTCAAAAGCTATCAGTGAGATCAGAATCACACTTTCAACACTGATAGTTTCTTTGCGTACTCATGAAAAAGGTAAATTTTTTGCTTACAATATTTTCTCTTTAAACCATATTTCTTATATAATTATACCTCATAGCAGTATGTTTGCTATAACTTGATATTCTCTCATTCTTTGTATTATAAATAGTTGCTTGATATCACAATCCAAAGTAGTTGGACCCTTTTTAGGATCTAAGAAAGGAATAATTCTAAGGAATCTTCTAAACCATATAATGTCTTTGCTTGCAATAGGCATTGTTATATATTCATATTCTATAGAAGATAAAGCAACACAAGTTTGCCTCTTCGAAACCCAAGCGACTATGACACCACTTATAGTGAATAACCAACCACTAGTTGACTTAGAGTTAGTTGTATCAGCTACCCAATTTGCATCACTATAATACTCAAGTGTAGATGAACTACAGTTATAGTGTAACCCATAGTTCATAATGAACTTCAAGTATCTTAGTACCATATTTAGTTCATTCTAATGTTCTTTACTAGAATTACTAGTAATTTACTTATTATGCCAATTGAACACGCAAGATCAAGTCTTGTGTGATTCACCACATATATATGATACTACCAATTATTTTGGCATATTTTTCTTGATTTATAGCTTCTCATTTGTTAGGAACTAGT